>BQNB010048904.1:0-42307 GCA_026074375.1 Tanacetum coccineum
TTACCTGATGGGGGTTTGTTTGAGATCAATGAATTTTGTGCTTATAAGCATATTTGAGTCGGTTTATATTTAAGTTTTTTTCCTTAATTTTTTTACTTGAAAGCTTCTAAACTAGAAATTTAGCCAGAAAAACTGACATATAATAATACTAGCTTTAAGGCCCGCCCGATAGACGGCTAGCTGTAACATTATTTTTCAAGATACAAAATTTAGTAATAGAATGAAAGATATAAATTACGTTAAATGACTGGATATTAAAAACAAAAATGCAAAAGGGTGTGTTTTGCATCAGATATAAATTACATTAAAGTGAAAATAGCTTGGTAAAAAACACTATTTCACTTACAGTAACTTTATGGTTACATAAAAACTACTACATCACATCTTTATATATTTTTTAGAGAGAGAGACTAATTCAACACTCATGTGAAAAGGGTAAATCATATATTAATTATAGGACCGACCATTTTCTGTCTGATCTATCTAAAGGTATCCTCTATAGATTTGATAGCGTAGAATTCTTCTATTTCGTACTCAATTATCTTACTGCTCAAAGTTCAAATTACCTATCAATGTGTCAATATAATGTGTTTAGTATAGCTCACATAAAAGCCTATAGTATTGACAAACATATAGACTTTCTAATAACGGGTCAAAAATAGGTATATGTATGAGTTATAAGAGATTAGTTAGGCCTGTTATACTTTACCCATTAAACTTGTTAAAGAAAAAGCTAACATCAAATTGACCCATTTATAAGAGAGTGAGTTAAGTTTGGTACCTTTTAAACATCCTTTCACACCTTTAACCTGGACAGTTGCACCAACAAAAGTATTCAATGAGAGTGTTATGAAGAATTTTCATAAATGCAGGGGGTTTAGTGCCTTTTAGTACATTTAGTAGTTGATACAACCATGTTATAGTGTTATTAAACTCTTGATTGTGAAAAATATTAAGAATATTCACTTATCTTTAAAACATTAGCCTTAATATTTTGTTTATCTCAATTTAATTTCAATCCGCGTGTTATAGGTTGAAACAAAAATACGATAAGATGTTACCTTCATTGTTTACAAAGAGCATTATGCCATGAAATTAAGAAGCTTGTTCTTCTTAACTTCATAACTGTGCTTAACATAGTCGAACATGGGTCTTCCTTATACACACTCAATCGCACAAAAATATTATGTCTAGCAACCATTTACAAAGAGAAATTGAGTGGGATGAAGTTTTAGATATTATGGAGGGTATTTTTGAATGTGCTTATGTAATGTTTAATTATCATAATTGCAAGTAAATAATCAGATAGGTTCCATATGTATATCCAAACACCGCCCATATCTTACCGAAAGTTATTACATAGGTTGGACTACCTTAAGGCGTGAATATAATTTAACATTTTAAAAAATTAGTCATATTATCAAGCTTACCGAGTGCCACGGGCATATACAACAATACTCTGAATCGCCCTACAATCCATTGATATAGATCCATCATACATATACATGAGAACCTCAATGAAAAGTCATCTTCCCGTTCGGTCGAATTATCGATACCATATTCGACACCGTCAATCCACACTAGATCCGTCATCAATTTCCACCAACTTCTGCATAATATGCGCCAATAACATCATTGTGTTATTTATTTTGTATAATTTTCAGATGCATACACAAAACACACCATATGCCTCAAAGACAAGAAAAGTCATAATATTTATGTTGTATTAAATCCAAATGCATACACAAAACAAAAAACGGCTTTTACCTCATATATACACACTTGTGAAACGCATTTGCAGTCCGTTCCAAAAACATTTTTTCTTGTTTTAACCGAATCCGAACTCATGCTATTTCTACAACAACCTAAAGCAAAGATACCTTATGCTCCAGTAGCTTAATTCGAATACAATAAACATCATGTTACTTAAGTTACTTGGTCTGGTCCAAACACACTTCTGTAATAGTCTGATATAAATGCATCTCATTCATAAATCTAGTGCAGCCAATCCAAACACATCTTATTCTTATTTCCGCAGTACCCAACTTTAATCACAAAAATATAGTTGGAGTAACATATGTAAGAAAATATGTCACAAATTTAGCGACTTAAATTCCTAAATGTCGTCACACGCCTTACATACAAACCTAAAGCACACTTATCCCCTATAGGTTTAAATTGTCAATTGGCCAGTAACTTGCTTTAACAATAATGAAATATACTATCTTAAAAAGACAATTTGATCAATTGAACAAAACTGGTCCATTTTGCCACATCTAATTTATCAACTTACCCATAGGAAATGATGGTGTGGATCTGGAAAGAACGCATGCAAGAACTGAGACCGCTACTTCTCTGTACGCCAACCTCAATCTTAGCTCCTCGAGTACTTCACTTCTATCTTCTTAGCTTGTTACAAATGTTCCTTTTTGTTGCATGTTCATTAATAGATGGAGTAACATATGATGCCATAACATGTCTTAAGTAAATGCTACATCTATTTTCTAAATAACTTATAACACCTGCCTTTTCAAGGCCTCAAGAAGCTCTTCTCTTCTTATGTAGTCCAAGCATTTTTTGGCTGTTAACCACTGTAAACAATTTGACTGGGATTAGGGAGATCCTAAGGATAATGTGGTACAATGAAAATATCTTCATCAACATTTATCTGAGATTAAGTGTGTATGAATTTGCCTAATTCAATCAATAAAATGAATTTGTTAAAAGGTTACAATCAAAATAAAACCTAATTCAATCAATACAAACTCTTAACTAACAGTTAAGAGTATGTATTCATTTTATCGTCTAATAAAATAGCTCATATAAAATAGTTTAGATATTTAAACAGATATTTTCATACTGTAGACGTCGTTTTCTTCCTTCCTCCAGTATATTAACTCTAACTATCAGTATATTTTTCACAAAAAGATCACCTCATATTTGAGGCTGCACTTGATGTTGTTGTAGCCACCACCATCTTTCTTCTTTATGTTCTTTCAATGATCTTCTTGGTAATCTTGGTTTTGTGAATCCCTTAGATGACCTATTTACACGAACATTACAAAAGTTAGAAACCAAGGAAAAACATATATTAATCTGACATTTTTATCCAGTCAAAGTCAACGTATCCATACTTTCGGGGTAAGAAAGGCTTGTTTAAATTTGGCATTGGTCTTGCATAAGGCACCAAAGTCCTTAGTTGTTTCAATGCTTTATCTTCCTCCATCTGCAAATTAATATCGACCACATGTTAGATAATATATTATGCTAAAGTATCAATAAATCACCACAACAAAACTTTTCTACATAAAGAGTGTTATTATACCATCTTTGAAGACTCTGCTTCATCTCGGTATCTCATGTACATTATTTCTTTCTCGTTGAGTTTTTTGTCGAAGTCCTCTCTATCCCCAGCTCGAGAACCAGAATAGGATCCCTGCAACTTTGACCAATCTCAGCATCAACATCATATACCATATGTCACAGTTGGATCTTAAAAATTATAAAGTGCGTTACTTACTCTTTCAAAATCGGTTGAGCCTTAAACTCTCTTCTTTGTCCTCATTTATTCCATTTATCTTTGTACTTTTTTTCATGTCTTGTCGAACTTTATAATTGAAATGGTTATGGTTTACTGTTCTGGCTTTGTATAAACTTGCACACGTAAATTGATACAGATCATGCATTTTTGTTAACTATAACTTCACATAAATTTACATGGACATAAAAATAGAAATGAAATCAAAAAGTGCTATAAAACTAATTTGATTTATTGAAACAATAGATAAAATCAGTTTTCTATGATCTTCCAAATACTCATTGAGAACATAACATGTGGAAAAATTATAAAAGATGCATAGATTAAAAATAGCTAAATAAAAGAATGATATATCAAATCAAACCAATTAACAAAATTAGCTGTAATTAAGGAAAACTTAAAATCCATAAATGACCAATTTTTTAGGGATTTTATCATCTTCCACAAAGTGTAAACAATTTTTTTGATATATTTTCAATATGGACATCATAACTGATAAGATTAAATCACACATTTTTTGAATCATTATTTTGTAAAAAAAAACTAAAAATTCATTTTGCATATATCATCTTACAGCAAAAATGGCTTTTATCATACATGGTTAGAAGAACATCATTCATACATATTTAATTAAATGAATGAACAACGTTTATTAATGGATCTAAAAATCATATCAACGGTCATGGTGGAAATCAACAATGAAAATCAACAATGAATAATAAAAAAACATACCTTGATCGATGGTTAGGGATCATCATCAATTGGTTTTGGTAAATTTATTCATCAGAATCATTTATCATCAAGAATGATTATGGGATTTTGGGGTTCTTATTAGGATTCATTAGGGTACAGGGAAAAAGGTTAGGTTTTGGGTTTTTATTTTCGTATGTTCTTTCTTGAAAAGATTTGGTGGAATGTTTTTTGTTTGGTTATTTTTCTGAGAGGGATTTTTTTTACATTTAATGTTGAATGACGAAGTTTTATGTTAGCCGTTGATTATTTTACAATGGACATGTGTCATTTTTTTTAAAGATTTTTGCTTCAAGATCATTTCTAATAAAGCTTCTTTTATATAGTAGTAAGAAGTAAGATAAGATAAGATAAGATACATTCAGTGTCAATAAATTTATAAGTTCAAGGATAAGTTTAAACAAACGTCCTCTTCAACGTACAAGTGTGGCTTTTGTTTGAAGATTTTGGATTGTGAAAGCTCATATTAGTTTATTCTTAGTTTTCTTTATTGCTAAAATATACTACTTACCTTAAAAAAATTCATATTACGCCTTACAAAATATTGTTATTAACGATCTAACGAAAGTAGATCCAAGAGCCTTAAGGAGCCCAAGCAAAGGCTCGGCCCAACCCAAGTGTAAATTCTGTTAGTTCTGTTTAAGTCGTGGCGTCGGGCGTCGTGCCCAATAGATGGCCTATCAAAGCCCAAACATGAAACACCCCATACTTCGATTTGAACTTTTATTGGCACAAGAGTTTCTCCTATGTTAAATAACTACCCAAACTTGATGTAGAAACGAGATGGGGGAATATGTCACTTAATAGTAATAAAGTTTTATGAGTATTTCAATTTGATACTTTAACTTTATATTAATCATTAAATTTATTAAAGTTTCAAAAAAAATTCATTCGTGTATACTTTTTAAAAATTAGTGTTTAAAGTATCTATCTATCCATTAACATGTTATACATTAATTTTAAACACCCCTTCCCGTGCTCCCCTCTTTCTGAATTTAACAAATTCCAACCAACTTTATATACAACCCGTTAATGCACGTCTAGACATAAACAATAGCCACAAAATAATAATCAAATTTGAGAAATAAGATCACTCAAACATATAAATTACATAAGAATAAAACACTTTTGAAACTTTAATGATTATTATAATCGATATAAAGTTTGAGGTACTAAATTAGAACAGATCTTGAACTTGGTAAGAGCATCTCCAATGCATTGGACTTTTTTCAGTTTAATACATTACCTCATCACCGTCATATCACCATCTTATCATTTAAACAAAAATTCACAATGCATTTAATTTTATACTATTTAATAGATTTACACAATTCTTAATTTAAATATCACATTTGTTTCACTATCTCTATTATTTAAAAGGGAGGTGATTTGCACACTCTCATAATTTATTTGCACACTCAAAATTATGTGTCATGATATTTATACCCTTAGCATTTGTGTCTTGATTTTTATACTCCACTAACAAATTTAAGGGTATAAATGTCAACACACACATTTTGAGTGTGTCAATCAATAAGTGGAGTGTGCAAATCACTTCCCTTATTTAAAAGTTAAAATTTGTGAAGAGGCCCATCACATTAGTATAATTGTAGTTTGTTTAAAGAAGTATGGATATCAATATACTTACTGATACGTATTTTTTTGCGAAAATTACCGCAGTGGACACTTTTTCACTCTTATTGTTTGCAGAGGACAAATATTTATGAATATCCAAAATGGACAAACATGTCGCTTGAATTTTTGAGAGGGATACAATTTTTGAGCAACATAGCACGTGTCAACAAACCAATACACTACAAATCAAAGATTAAATCAAGAGGGGCCCATTGTTCGGATGTCGCCTGACTTTTTGGGCGAGATGTTTAATTTTTGAGCGACATATGCATGGGGAACACAACTCGAATGACCGGTTGAATGACTATACATGGTGGTTTTAGTTTTTATATCACAGTTTGCTTGTTTTTTTTATATCACCAGTTTAAGTGTTACTAAGTAAAGAAGTAGAAGAAAAAAAGTGGTGGTGGTGCTGCTGTTGTGGTGGTGGTGGTGCTGTTGTGGTTGTGTTATTGTGGTTGTGGTGGTGGTGCTGCTGTGGTAGTGGTGGTGTGGTGCTGTGGTGGTGGTGTGGTGTTGTGGTGGTGGTGTGGTGTTGTGGTGGTGGTGTGGTGCTGCTGTGTTGCGGTGGTTGTTATTTGGTAGTGGTGTTGTGGTGGTGAATATTGAGAATTACGAGGTAATTTTTTTTTTGTGTATTACATTATCATTGTTAGTGTTTTTTTGTTATATATATGTGTGTAGTAATATATACTATTATGTTTTTTTTTGTTTATTTAGGATGAACCTGTGACTTTGACGTGTAGAAGTAAGCTAAAGTTGATTAAATTGATTAGAACAAAATTTAGGAACACTCATAGGCAAGATTTCAAAAATCGTAAATCGTTAGCTGGGCAGTCGACCACCATGTAGCTTGTAATCGGTCAAGGCGGGATTAATCGGATTGACATTTTGGCAAAAATTAGGTATTTCCGGCAAGTTTGTGTATTTTTGGCTAGTTTTTGATATTATTGGCAAGACTTTTTTCTAAAAAAACTTGGAATAGATTTAAACATTTACTATAAGTGATTAAAACAAGCTTACAGTAAGTTTTAGGTACTTCCGGCAAGATTAGAAGGTTTCTGGCAAGTTTGACCACCGTTGACCACTCTTGATCGCCGTTGACCACGGTTGACCTATTTGTTTGACCTTGTTACATTAATCGGCAAGGTTGGTGGCCTTGTAGCGCGTAATCAGCGATTAATCGGCCTTGTAGACCCTGTTTTGCAACATTGCTCATAGGGAAGAATTATTTAAGAACACGTGTTTTGGTTGGTTGTTAGATTTAGATGATTCTCAAGAGAATTGTGTGTTAATACATTTTATGACTTGTCGGCAAGTTGAGAGGTCACTTGAAGACACAGTTGTCGTTCCTCTTACTTACCATGTAAATGGTCATTACATAGAATTTGGGTGGGAGGAGTTTTGCCTCATAACGGGATTAAGGTTTGGTCCGGAATTTAGTGAGCGCTATGAAGTGGGGCTTATTTTGTTTAGGAGACTATTGTTTGACTCAGATACAGATGGTGGGCATGTAACTGGTCAAATGTTGGTAGATATTATTAATGGTGAAGAGTTTGATAACCTGCATGACGAGGTTGCTCTTTCCGTTTGTCAGTTAGTTGTTTTGCATTTGGTATTATTAGGTCGTCAGTTAGCACATAATATCCCGGATTGGTGGTTGAGGTTAATAGATGATAAAAAAATTGGGAAATCTATCCTTGAGGTTCGTTAGTCTGGGCTCAATTGTACGACTAGTTAGAAAATGCGAACGAAGTACGTGCGGAAAAATTGTATGCGGCCCAAAATCGTCCTATTCCTCGTCTTGCTAAGTATACATTGTCGGGCTTTACATGGGCCTTTAAGGTATGTCATATTTTAATTTTTAATCTTTATGTGTATGTATATTGTTAACGAATGTAAAGAAATAATTTTTTGTAGACGTGGATATTGGAGACGTATAATGTAGGGGCCCTTAGATATTATGCACATCAACAACGTTATCCAAGAGCAGTTGCGTGGTCTAAAGTTACGACGTTCCAAAAAAAATTTCTCCCTAATTTTTTTGATGTGAGTTATATTTAATTATGCAGTTTATTTTTTGTTCTACCATTTTAATGTTTATTGGATTACGTTTTTAATTTTTAGTTATTGTTCTTTTTATATTTAAGGGAGCTCGACCTAATCGAAGATTGAGACCAGATGCCTTTGAGGCTAAAGCAGAGTGGTGGGTTCGTAGCCGAGAATTTTTTGATGGTCGTATTCATGAAGCACCACCGATACCGACGCCTATAAAACTGCCAAGTCGATATGATGTTCCAAAATACGTTGATCGACGTTATAATGAATGTATTAATTCTATAAAGGAATTGCAGAAAAAGAATGCTGCCCAAGAAAAATTGCTGCTGGAAGTGTATAAGTTTTATAAGGTAAATTGTTTACGTTTAATTTGCGAGGTTAAATATAAAAATGAAATATCAGTTGATAATTAATTGTTTAAATATTTAATGCAGGGACAATCAAAACCAAAACCGGTGGAAATTCGTGAACACTATGGGTTATCCGACTTTGATTTTAGCGTTCTTCAAAACAAGGAGGTATTTTTATTATGAATATAATCTGTATTTTTTGTTATAAAAGATAACTAAATATATTGATCTTGTATTTAGGGGTTGTGACATGACGGGCCTAAAACCTTCACGAAGCAGACTAGCAGTTCGTTCTTTGACATGGCCCAAAGGACCCCAACTTATTCGAACACGTTTGAGGACCCAATTCCGTCTCGGCATCCTACCTCTTATCCCGGCACTTCGCATATTGCGACCCCGATGACACTACAAGGATTTGCCTCGTGGTCTTCTACCAATCAGGCCCGTCCCTCACAAAATCCCGGCAGTCCGTATATTACGACCCCTATGGAACAACAAGGTTTTGCCCCGTGGTCTTCTACCAATCAGGCCCGTCCCTCACAAAATCCCGGCAGTCCGCATATTGAGACCCCTATGGCACAACAAGGTTTTGCCTCGTGGTCTTCTATCAATCAGGCCGGTCCATCATAAAATCCTGATGTTGGTGGAGTCAATCCGGTAATCCAATAATTATTCTAGATTGAGGTTCTATTGTAATAGTTACACTAACCATGATAAACTAATAAAAGAAAATTTTATATGCTTTTTAGGATGAAATGCGTCGAGGTAAGAGAGAGACTTTTCCAAGCAAATATCAGCTGCGCCCATTCACTTGTATGCCGACAACTACGGTCGCACCTAAGAAGGGGGCTCATAATATTAGAAAGACGATGAGGAACGCCAAAGTTTCACCTTTTAATCTTGGAAAGGCGAGTATTGATTTAAATTCACCGGAGGGAGCTTATGTATATGGGCCCACATGCTACCGATGACTACATTTCATAACATAACGTGGACCCTAATAAGGTAATTGTAACAGTATTATTGAATATAATAACGTAAGTTAAAAAATGATTATTTATATTTTATTTTAATTTTGGTTGTGTAGGTTGTCTGAAGTATGACCTTTTTGGAGTCCCCGGAATCAGTATTTTTAGATTGCTTTATTAAGGGATTTGTAGTTGAGGTACAGTTTTGGCGAGACCTAGTTCCTTACGTGTGTAAAGGAGCCCTTTATACAGAGAATAACCCTGATCGTTTTGGTTGGTTGTCCGAAGATGTAAGTTTTTTAATAAATGTTTGTAAAAAGTATATACTTTTGTTTTAAACAAGAAAAATAATTCTATATTATTTTTTTGAATCAGCATATCAATTGTTGGATGGAGTTGATGATTCGAGCTAGGCCACCTAATGCTCGGTATACAGTGGCCAAAACAGGGACTTCAGCCATGCTCGACAAGTCAAATAAGTTCGTGATAGAGACCGATTTTCATCTTATGGGAATGTTGGATGGATCGTCACGTCCCTACCCTTCATGGGATGATGTAGATATTGTAAGTATTTGTGGTTAAAAGTTTGTATGCATTTATATATGATGAGTATTTAATAAGTTAATGAAATTGAATTAATTTATCTTTGCAGGTCTATATGCCCATCAATTATGGACGTAATCACTAGGTAACCGGTATACTAAATTTACGATGGTCCAAATTCATGTCATCGACTCTTTGCCTAGTCCACATCGAATTTCATCCTTAATCGATCATATATCGAAATGGACCAATGTGTTAAATGTTCTTTTGGAGAAAGCTGGTCATTTTGAAAGAACAAGACGGCGACCATACAAATTCGAGTTATTTTACAATCAAGGTTTGGATTTCGTGATCCCACAACAAGGAAACACTTCAGTGTGGAATCCAAGATCTGGACTCAACTAGGGTATGATAACATTGATTGAAAATATGCAGCGGAATATGAAGAATACAATCAACATTACTAATAAGGTTTTCTTTATCAACATGAATAAAGAAAACTATTTACTACTATTGACACACAGCTCCTATGCGTTTCTAGACTCTCATATGGAGAAGTCTACTATTAAAATGATACTTTGTAACCTATGACGCCTACCCTCTTTATAAATAAGAGTGAGGTTTTACAAGAAACCCTAGCTTACTAACAAAGCTACTAACTATTTACAAATAAAAGGTCCTTAATGTTTCAAAAGAAAACTAATACAATTTAGGAAACTAACTAATGACATTTAATCATCACATTAATGTTTGACAATCACAATTAATGTTTGACAAATTTACTATCTTCAACAGTAATGTGGATTTCAATCAACATAATCTTGATTCTTGTGTTCCTTCTTAGCATAACTTTTTCCATTTGTTTCTTCTTTCTTCATTTCTGTTTATGGTTTTTGTAATCATCAAATCTGTAATCCTAACAATCTCTTCCCTAATTTGATATTACAAAACAATCTGCCATGAGAGGAGAAACAATGGTTGAACACAACAACGTCATCACAATAATAAGCTTGCACAACAGGAAATCTTCTTACCCCCTTTTTGTAATCATCTAATATGGGTCTTGTGCAACTCGTAAACTTGCCCCTCAAGTGATGCATGTAGATGGTCAAGTATATCAACAATAAGCTTTCCCCTTAAAAGTATACTCCACCATCTTCTTGAAACTTGAACTCAGTAGCAATAGAACAAATCTTCCTTCAGTGCGAAAAAGACATTCTTATTACAATATCATGTAATAAAAATGTCTTTTGAAAAATTCTTTTTAGACAATATTAGCAATGGCGATCACATACTATGGCCGAGTAGTCCAGTGAGTCACCTTCCTCAACGCCATATCCTAGATCCAATGTTCAAGGCTGAATCGTATCATACTGCCGACCCAAATATTTTGTAAAAGGAGCGTGTACTTTTCCAACAAGAATTATAGCTAAACTATAACCTTGAAAATGAACCAAACACATCCACAATGTTCAGATCCAAGGCGTATGTGGACCCAAAAATATATGTGTGTAAAAAAATTATAGAAAAATAAATACATAGAAAAACCTTATAAACCCTAGATCAAGAGCCACCAGGCTCTGATACCAATTGATAAGAATCGTTTAGCCCATCTAGGATATGTTTTACAAATAACTTATATATGCAGCGGAAATTAAAGAACAATAAGTTATTAAACAAGGTTTTCTTCATTGAACGTTTCCCTATTACCCCAACTATAACTTGGGGCTACACCAACTACTATGGTGTACTAACTAACTAACTAACTAACTATGGTGTACACACACACACACCTTTACTATTCGACTCTCATCAGTCGATGTTTCTATTGATCTAAAACCTATGAGTCTATGTCTCTTTATATAATAGAGAGCATAAGACGTTACAAAGGAAAGTAATTAAATGCTTTGACCATCTAATTAAATGCTCATAAAAGACTAATTAAATGCTCATAAAAGACATTTAATTATACAAGGAAACTAAACATTTAATTATATGGAAACTAAACATTTGACTTTTCAATGCTTATCTTTAGCAAATCTTCCAGCATTTAATTCTTCCATATGTAGAATACCAAAGTGATCATATTAAGCCCTTGTTGTGTCATTCTTCTTCATATAAGCATATGTAGTTTTGTAATCATCAAATCTCAGATCCCAACAATCTTCCCCTATTTGATATTACAAAACAATCTCCATGAATGAAACAATCTTCAAAGCTTCCTCTTAACTTAAGATCTCCTTGAACATGCCACCGCATAAAATAATAAGTTGCAAATCATGAATCTTTATTGTTGGGATCTGAGATTTGATGATTACAAAACTACATATGCTTATATGAAGAAGAATGATACAACCAGAGCTTAAATATATATCACTTTGACCAATTGTATTCAACATATGAAAGAATTAAATGCTGGAAGATATGCTAAAGATACTCATTTAAAAGTCAAATGTTTATGTTTCCATATAATGAAATGTTTAATTTCCTTGTATAATTAAATGTCTTTTATGAGCATTTAATTAGTCTTTTATGAGCATTTAATTAGATGGTCAAAGCATTTAATTACTTTCCTTTGTAACGTCTTATGCTCTCTATTATATAAAGAGACATAGACTTATAGGTTTTAGATCAATAGAAACATCGACTGATGAGAGTCGAATAGTAAAGGTGTGTGTGTGTGTATACCATAGTTTATTATTAGTATAATAGTACATCAAGAAGTTGGAGTAGACCTCAATTATAGTAGGGTAAGATAGGGAAACGTCCATGAAGAAAACCTGTTTAATAACTTTATTGTTCTTTAATTTCCGCGCATATATAAGTTATTAGTAAAACAAATCTAGATGGGCTATACGAGTACAATATCAATTGTATCAGAGCTTGTGGCTCTCGATCTAGGATTACAAGTTTTTGAAGAAACCCAAAAACCTTAAATTTCAAGAAACCGATTTGTGGTAAAAGTTTTATAGGGGTGTTGGTAGTTTTTTAAATTGCATAACAATCTTTATGATCGTCCTCTCTACATCTACCTATTTGGTATTGGCAATACGATCTTCAAGTATTTATGTTATATATTCAAGGTATTCTTGGTATAAATTATTTATGATGATAGGTTTTATATGCTCGGATAGAACTGAATTTCTATTAGTTTATTCTTATTGATTTAGTATGGCTCGGTTTGAAGATTATTATGTTGATAGAGTCAATCCGGTAATCCAATAATTATTCTAGATTGAGGTTCTATTGTAATAGTTACACTAACCATGATATACTAATAAATGAAAATTTTATATGCTTTTTAGGATGAAATGCGCCGAGGTAAGAGAGAGACTTTTCCAAGCAAATATCAGCTGAGCCCATTCACTTGTATGCCAACAACTACGGTCGCACCTAATAAGGGGGCTAAAAATATTAGAAATACGACGAGGAACGCCAAAGTTTCACCTTTTAATCTTGGAAAGGCGAGTATTGATTTAAATTCACCAGTGGGAGAGCTTATGTATATGGGCTTACGTGCTACCGATGACTACATTTCATTACATAATGTGGACCCTAATAAGGTAATTGTAAGAGTATTATTGAATATAATAACGTAAGTTAAAAAATGATTATTTATATTTTATTTTAATTCTGGTTGTGTAGGTTGTCCGAAATAAGTATGTTAACTGTATGACCTTTTTGGAGTCCCCGGAATCAGTATTTTTAGATTGCTTTATTAAGGGATTTGTAGTTGAGGTACAGTTTTGGCGAGACCTAGTTCCTTACGTGTGTAAGGGAGCCCTTTATACGGAGAATAACCCTGACCGTTTTGGTTGGTTGTCCGAAGATGTAAGTTTTTTAATAAATGTTTGTAAAAAAGTATAAAATTTTGTTTTAAACAAGAAAAATAATTCTATATTATTTTTTTGAATCATCATACCAATTGTTGGATGGAGTTGATGATTCGAGCTAGGCCACCTAGTGCTCGGTATATAGTGGCCAAAACAGGGACTTCAGCCATGCTCGACAAGTCAAATAAGTTCGTGATAGAGACCGATTTTCATCTTATGGGAATGTTGGATGGATCGTCGCGTCCCTACCATTCATGGGATGATGTAGATATTGTAAGTATTTATGGTTAAAAGTTTGTATGCATTTTTATACGATGAGTGTTTAATAAGTTAATGAAATTGAATTAAGTTATATTTGCAGGTCTATATGTCCATCAATTGTGGACGTAATCACTGGGTAACCGGTATACTAAATTTACGATGGTCCCAAATTCATGTCATCGACTCTTTGCCTAGTCCACATCGAATTTCATCCTTAATCGATCATATATCAAAATAGACCAATGTGTTAAATGTTCTTTTGGAGAAATTTGGTCATTTTGAAAGAACATGACGGCGACCATACAAATTCGAGTTATTTTACAATCAAGGTTTGGATTTCGTGATCCCACAACAAGGAAACACTTCGGATTGTGGAGTTGTTACGTGTTGGGTGATAGAAAACCTCTGTAGGGGGCAGGCGCCGTTATTATATCAGGCTGATCCAATTGAATTTTTCAGCGCCATTAGAGTTCAAATGTGTCTTAGGTTGTACGACTGTCGTTGTGAGGATACTTTAGAATGTGGATATGATTAGTTTAAGTTGTTTACAATTTTGTGTACCAACGAGCATAAAATCATATTGTAATATATGTAACATTTAACTTCCTTATTGTCATGGTAATTTCAAAGTAAGTAGATGACTTAAATAACCACTGCCACATGATTATAATAAAAACGTTACGTAATAATAAAATATCACAATACATAATAATAATAAAATATCACATTATAATGTTAAGGTAATGAATTAACCACTGCCACTCCCAGGTACTGTATCCTTACGGAAAACCTTAACCACGTTTCTCATTATAATGTTAAGGTAATGCATTGATGATTTTGGAGAAAAAAACTGAAACATTAGCAAGTATCAAAGCAGCTCCCACAGTAATATCCTTTCTATAACCACCTTTACCAATGACTTTGTGATGTACTGTTCCAGATATTGTACCAGAGAGATCTTTCTTAGTCACTGTGAGATCGCCAAGCACATTCGGAGAACAAGACTTGACAATTGCAACAACTTGGTCAAGTTTTCCTTTTTTCATAAAGTTTTCTATAACAACCCACAATTTTCATCAATGTAATTATTCATCTATTAAATTAGATGCAATTGTCATCAATGTAATATTTACTTATAAAATTAAGTACAACCATTTTCACGGGAATATTTTTGCTTTATTCCACATATTATGCAACGTAACTTGCATAACCTAAGTTAAACGAGCTCACGCAACCTACCTATGCCAATTTCATCAACGTTTATAGCCAGTAAACGTTATAATATGTCAAGCAATATGTTTTAAACTCTATTTTATCATACGTTATCTATTTAACGTACTTTTCAAAACGTTATTACAAAACGGATTTCAAACGTTAATGTTTATATCCACACCCTAATTATATGAAATGTTTACATATAAAGTGAATGTTCAAGCTTGCAAGGTATGTGTACAAGTGTACAATGCATAACTTTTGAATATTAATTCCCTCCAAAACCAATGTACAACTCCCTAAAGCTCAAAGTACAAATTAAACACGCATAGAATTCAAACTAGGTCATTTTCCCTCCAAAATCATATTTATTTCTTACCACCACTTTAACATAAGTTACAACACTTAAAGCACAACTTCTAAACCAAAAAAACTAAACCCTAAATCATTCTAAAACCCTAATCTTAACCCTAAACGCTAAACAAAACCCTAATTCTAACCGAAACCTAGACGAAAATCCTAAACACCTAAAACTAGTTCTAACTTAAAATCAAGCACCTCAAGTAGCTCCATGAATTACCTCCTTGCAACCTAGCTATTACTTGGTCACTACTCTACAGAACCTTGGCCACCACTCCACTTAACTTGGTCACCACTCCAAGTAAACTTAGGCAATACTCTTTTCTTTACACTATATATACACGCACACATACATACACTTTCAATTTACCATCAAAACTTCATACTACCTTAAAATCATATTCTAGCCATGCCATAGAAAAGAAGAAAGAAGGTTTAAGCTAAGTAGAAGCCAAGATTTAAGAAAAAAGAAGTCTTTGATTTCATAACTTAAGTGTTCGACCATTTCATTAATTTTCTCTACCCATTCAAGCTTTTGTAAGTCTTCACCTCTATTCTCTATAAACTCTTGTCTTGTTTAGATTTATACATCAGCTCTTATGCATCCTTATGTCTATGAAATCAGCCTATAAACCTAAAGCTTACTCATTTGGTTTTCCTAAACCCAACGCACTCTAAAAACCCTTTAAAAAGCTCTTTCTCGGTATCTAACAAGCCTAGAAGCCGCAAGCTGTTATAATAAGCTATTTCATTAAGCTCATTTTTTCATTTCTATAAGCTTGAAAAATATCTTAATAAGCCTATAAACCCATCGGGTTAATTATTTTAAACCAAACGAACCCATTTTGGTTTTTTGAAGCTCACAAGCTTTTTTTATAAGTTATAAGCTCATAAAAGTTACTTATTTTAGCTTATAGTAATAAGCTATAACCTTCAAAATCGATTTCTAAATCAAAAATATCAATATTATGGTTTTTGGACTTAATTCTCAAATGTTTTCATGCAAAGGGGTATATATTGTAAATTCTTGAAACTTATAACTTTTGGGCCAAAAATGTAATTATCCTAAAGTTAAATCTTCAGGGGTTTGGTTTTGTTCATACTTGAAAGTTATAATGTTAATGTTTAGAAATATAATTAAAGGGTTAATTTTGTAAATATGTAAATATGTTTTAATAAATGTTTATAAAAACTATAAAATTATGTTTTAAACAAGAAAAATGATTGTATTTGATATTTTTAATCAGCATATCAATTTTTGGATGGAGTTGATGATTAGAGATAGGCCACCTGGTGCTCGTTATACAGTTGCCAAAACAGGGACTTCAGCCATGATAGAGAAGTCAAATAAGTTCGTGATAGAGACCGATTTTCATCTTATGGGAATGTTGGATGGATCGTCGCGTCCCTACCCTTCATGGGATGATGTAGATATTGTAAGTATTTGTGGTTAAATACGATGAGTATTTCATAATTTAATGAAATTGAATTAATTGAATTATCTTTGTAGGTCTATATGCCCATCAATTCTGGAGGTGATCACTGGGTAACCGGTGTACTAAATTTACGGTGGTCCACAATTCATGTAATCGACTCTTTGAATAACCCACATCGAAAGAAACAGTTAATGGATCATATATCGAAATGGACCAATGTGTTGAATGTCCTTTTGGAAAAAGCTGGGCACTTTGAAAGGACAGGGCGTCGACCATACAATTTCGAGTTAGTATACAATGACGGTTTGGAGTTCGCGAGCCCACAACAAGGAAACAGTTCGGATTGTGGAGTTGTTACGTGTTGGGTGATAGAAAGCCTTTGTATGGGTCGGGCGCCAGTATTATATAACGTTGATCCAAATTTTTTTTTCAGCGACTTTAGAGTTCAAATGTGTCTTAGGTTGTACAACTGTCGTTGTGAGGATACTCAAGAATGTGGCTATGATTAGTTTAAGGTTTATAAAATCTTATGTAACGAAGATAATAAAATGATATTGTATGTATTTAACATTTAACTTCCTTATTGTCATGGTAATTTCAGAGTTAGTAGATGACTTAAATAGACAATATAAAGTAGGCATAGACGTAAACAAGCATTACACGTCTTGGTAAATGGTTGTAAATCTCTCAATTATCATAAAAACATAACATAATTATAATAAAAACGTTACATAATAATAAAAGATCACAATACATAATAATAATAATAAAAGGTAATGAATTAACCACTGCTACTCCCAAGTACCGTATCCTTACGGAAAACCTTAACCACGTTTCTCTTTGTAATGTTAAGGTAATGCATTGATGGTTTTGGAGAAAAAACTGAAACATTAGCAAGTATCAAAGCAGCTCCCATAGTAATATCCTTTCCATAACCACCTTCACCAATGACTTTGTGATGTACTGTTCCAGGTATTGTACCAGAGAGATCTTTCATAGTCACCGTGAGATCGCCAAGCACAGTCGGAGAACAAGACTTGACAATTGCAACAACTTGGTCAAGTTTTCCCTTTTTCAGAAATTTTTCAATGTCTCCCAAACATCCAGTTACATTGCCACCATTAGCAATCACATAGTTAGTGGCGCTAACCCAAGCCCTACTATTAAAATCATCATCATCAGCCACATCCTCAACCACTTTCTGCATATATTCTTGTGTCGACATTAAAGCCCCGTCCGAATCAAGAATAAAAACTTTTTCTTTAAGCATCTTGGCTTGCTGAACAATACCTGTAGGACCGGGTATTATCCTAACTGGATTTGGACAATACCCGCTTGTCGTGGCTTGCTGAACAGTACCCGCAGGACTGGGTATTATCCTAATTGTATTTGGGGTTGAGGGAGTTGGTTCAAAACGTGTGCTACCATAGGGGAGCAACACGGGTGTTAAATAGATATCAGAATCATCTATATCAAGAGTCAGTTCCCATGGTTCATTATCGTTATTGAAATTGGAATCCATTTGAGTGAGTTGAATTAGAAGTTGTGTGAGAGAATCAATGATGATAAAGGGGTACTTATAAGGGAAAAATTGTTGTTGAAATTTAAAACATGACAGTTTTTGTTTTATTAAAATAACAATGAGTTCACAAGTCACTAACACTAAAATTTCAATGACAATGAGTTGACAAGTCACTGACACTCAAATATATCACTTAAAATTTCAAGCGACTTATGACAGTTTTTGTTTTATTAAAATGACCACTCAAATATATCACTTAAAATTTCAAGCGACTTATGACAGTTTTTGTTTTATTAAAATGACAATGAGTTGACAAATCACTAACACTCAAATATATCACTTAAAATTTCAAGCAACTTATGACAGTTTTTGTTTTATTAAAATGACAATGACTTGACAAGTCACTGACACTTTAATAGATCACTCAATATTTCAAGCGACTTATGACAATTTTTGTTTTGTTTTTAATGACAATGAGTTCACAACACACTGTTGACTTGATAATACACTATTAGCTAGAAAAACACTAGGCTACATTGAATGCTCTTCTTAAGCCTTATTTTGTAACTGATCAACCATCTTAACTCCATCTTACACAAATATGAATTCAAATGTCAAAAGTTTTATATGTTTAATACATTTTAGGGAAACGGAGCGAGGTTGCATTATGTATGATGATATGTCGTACGCAATGTTACATGAAATGCTTAAGAAAAAATTTAAAATGGAAGAATATGACCGAATAAATATATCAGTTTAGCTACCTTCATTTGACAGTAGTATGGATATCACAGACAACAAAGAGGTAAAAAATTTTGTTGATTGTGCTTGTAGAAGTGATGAAATAACACATTTGTATGTTTGTCAATCGAAAAAACACAAGAAACTGTCAATTTTATGTCAACCAATCAAAATCATATGTTTTACAATTTTTTTGAACAGTTGCCTTTTGAAAGCATCGGGACATCTAATGAAGAAGTAAACACATCACTTTTTAATAATAATCATACTAATACGTATTTTTTCAATGATGACCCATATGATCAATTTGAATCTAATGATGCTCAAAGCAATGAATTTGTTCATAAAAATGAGCCTAATTTTACAAAACCAAAATCTTCATTTGCGTTCGGAACATACGACGAAAATGAAAATGAACAAAATGATTGCTTTGATTAGTCGAAAACCCACACCTTTTTACCATAAATTGAAAAAGTTCATGTCATTTAAGACTGTCATTCCAGAAATACCATTATACAAGTTCAAACCTATGATTTCTAGGCATTATAAAAAAGATTTAGAAATAAAAATTGGTAATACTTTTGACAATAAGGAAACTTTAGACTTGGTGGTTACGTTAAAAGCTATACAAGAGAGTTACCAATTTTTATCAAAAAGAACAGATCCGGATAGGTATGAACGAAAATGTTATCATTTTAAGGAATGTGCATGGTCAATTCATGCTAAGCGTTAGGGTAATGCAGATATGTTTCAAATAATATGGATGAATGATGTTTACACGTGTCCCAAAACTCAAACATATCCTAAATATCGAAATGCAAACAAAAAAGTCATTGCTCACATTTTCACTCGTAAGTTACAAGATAATAGGTGTGTTTTGAAAGGAAAAGATATACAACAAGATATTTTGTCAGAATACAAAACCAGTATATCTTACCAACAAGCATGGAGGGAAAAGGATTATGGGTTAAATCATATAAGGGGTTCACCGTATATGTCCTTTGAAATGCTATCGTATTATTGTTACAATCTAAAAAGAAAAAACCAAGGGTCAGTCACACGTATCAAAACATAAGACAAAGGAGTTTTCGAGACGTTACTCATTGCCCTTGGTGCTTCGGTAAGTAATGATAATCCTTTTTGAACAAAAACATGATATTATGTTAATATACACATTGTAAGACTAATATTTTATTTCAGATCTGTACGTTCTTGAATTATCTACGCCCTTTGCGTATAATCGATGCGGCGCATTTAAAGGGTGAATACAAGGGTACAAATTTAGTAGCTGTTGGGATGGATGGAAACAACCAAATTATGCCAATTGCTTTTGGTATATGCAAGGGGGAAACAGGTCCATGTTGGTCATGGTGGATGTCGGTACTTAAAGAATGCATAGGCGATCACAGCAATTTGCTTTTCATATCTGATAGGCATCCTGCCATAGCTTTGGCAGTACACAATGAATTCCCTTTATCCTATCATGTTGTATGTTGTCGTCATCTAATGATGAACTTATCGTTGAAAAAGAAAACAACAAAAGGTTTTTTTGGAAAATATGCAAGACGTATACACAGATGAATTTACAGCCAACATGAACATAATGCAAGTTGTTCAACCTGATGCATACAGTAAGCTTTGCCAAGCTGGAACACAACGATGGTCAAGAGCACATTGCCCACTAGTTCGTTACAATTACATGACATCGAATAGTGTGGAGTCTGTTAATGCGTGTAGTGTAATAAATAGAAAGCTACCGGTTTTAATGTTGGCAGAGACGTATCGTGCCATGTTGCAAGAATGGTACTTTAAACGTCAAAAACTTACAGGTACTTCTCGCTACTAAGTTTAAAATTACACTTCACTTTATATTTTTTAATATGAACTAATTAGTTTTATATTTTTGTATGTATTCATGCAGGAAACATGAAGTATGAAATAACTGATTGGGCAGCGCATAAGGTTCATAAAAGAAAACTAAAAAGCGCCACATGGATTGTTCACGGGGTCAATCAGTATGTATACCAAGTTTTTGATGGGCTATATAATCGTCAAGTCAACCTTGAAACTGCAAAATATCAATTGTCAATGAGCCGCATGTAAATGATCAACCCGCTTTCTACCACCAAAATCAATCCTATGATCACAATTTCCAAAGCTATAACCAATATCCATCACAGCCATACGGTGATGTTACATACCAAGGGCAGCCAGACTATCATAATCAATACCCAACACACCCTTCTCAAATGAATGAACAATATGATTCCCAACAATATGGGACTCAACATCTAGATGATCTAAACAATAATTGTTCAAATAGTTGGTTTAACTAATTTAGTTTAACTTCTTTGTTGTCCTGTTATTTTGTAATATATGCTATCAATGTTGTAATATATTTCTTTATTTATGATTGATAATTATGTCACATGTTTGTTTAATTGTAATGACAATAATATGACAAATCGCTGACCTCAAATATATCACTCAATATTTCGAGCGACTTATGATAGTTTTTGTTTCTTTTAAATGACAACGAGTTGACAACACATTGTTGATTTGATAATACACTGTTAGCTAGGAAAACACTATGTTACACTAAATGCTTTTCTTCTATTTAAGCCATATTTTGTAACTGATAATTATACACTTCTCAAATAACCAATCTTCTACAAACATCTTATTTATAATTTCGTTCATAATGTCAGACTACTTACCTTTTGAAATCCAAATAAATATAATGAATAAACTTCCTACTAAGTGTTTACTACAGTTCCGTAGGGTGTCCAAGCTATGGAAGTTCACAATAGACAGTTCCATATTCATCCGTGATTATGGTTCTCGTCAATGTGAAACGTGTTGTTTTAATTTAGCCTATAAGCGCAGTACCGAAGGTTTTATGTGCTCTGTAGATGAACAAATGTCTTACACCCCATTATTAAATACAAATCTTTATCTTTCTGCTCTGACACCAATTACCACCTCTGAAGGGGTATGGTGTTTTTCATATGGTTCTCATATGGGGGCAATTCTTTGGAACCCATCGATAAGAAAATCTATTGGAATAGTAATCCCTTACATGACTAGTCAGCCAGAAATAAGAAAAATTGTTTGGGGTTTTGGTGTCCGGTCCGACACATTAGACCCAACCTTTCTAAATATTTCTATGGGGAAATATGGAGCAGGACCATGGCATGTGTTCGTTTATACTTTGAGCTCGAATTCTTGGAACAGTCTTGAGAATTACCGTTTGCCACGTGTGTCAATAAGAATAAAACGATCGTGTGGGCAAACAACTGTAAGTGGTTTTATTTTCTGGGGTGGTTATGAAATATTTTTTAATGTTGATGGTTCTTGTTACAATATTAGCATGCTTGTTTCGTTTGATATGATTAACCATCAATTCCACGTACTTGACATACCGAGTGTGTTAAGAGACCAACTTCCAGATCCATTCTATATCTCACACCTAGGAAACTCTCTTGTAATATCGGGAAACCTCATTATATTTGAAAACCGATATATTTGTGCTTGGTTGTTAGAAGTGGATGGTTACAATGTAACATCTTGGAGAATGCTATTCGTCATTCCCTCCACAAATGTGGTCAAATTAATTGGATTTACTAAGGATGATGACCCAATAGTTGAAGTTGATAGGGGACGCATGCTTCACCCATTACAAGTGTACGATCGTGCTTCTGAAGAATTTCATAATGTGGGTATCTCTGCTGATGGTGGTTCGTTCTTCATTGGCCCATATAAAGAGTCACTAATTCTTCTTAATGTTTAAGATTAGTCATAATTTGTTGTATTTTCTTATTGTTTAAGTAGGATGATTTGTGTATTTTTTTTATGTACTGTTGTTTGTAATGTGATTTGTATTTTAATTTAAATGAATGAAATTAATTTAACCCTAAAATAATTGTACAAATAAGGCATTCAATGACATGTTGTATAATAAATACAGTAGTTGGTCACAATATATAAACAACATTGTTGGGTTTCAACTTCAACACCAACATTACATTGTTTCATACACAAATATTAAAAATCAAACAATGACCTTCAAAGTGCTACTGCACCATTATGGAAGGTTCACTACCCCGCCTGGACGAAGATTTCTAGTTACTAACTAGTTCTCTTTTATGATTGTGTTGTTGTATTATGATTTTCATTTTGTATCATCATTTCAGACATTGAAATGACTTATCAATTCTGACAACGACATGACTTGACAACTTTATGCTATCAATTTTATTAGTATAAATATACATGTGTACAAGTATGTGTTTCCAACGATTATAATTCTATTCAATCTTCTTTCTTTCACCGGATGTCGACATCTACTAATACTACTTTCTTGTTCGATGTAAACCACCACGGCGAATTTAAACTTAACCCACTAACCTATCAAGATGGTTCAGTACTAAATATTAATGTTCCAGCAATGGATTTTAAAGATATGGTTAGTTATCTTATGAGAAAAATCCCTAAACGCTTCACTACTCTATATTACACATTGCCATCAAACCACACGTTATCATGTCTTAAAGCAATTAAGAATGATTATGATACTAATGTTATGTACGACGTTGCAAAAGTTGCTGGAAAGCTCCAGATTTATGCTGCTCATCATCCCATAGATTTAACCACGGTGTTGATTCCAAACGATGGTTCTTTGGAAAAATCTTTTGCGGGTATCATTTCGGAAGAAACAATATTAAAACAAAAACAGTCACTCCGATATCTACATCAAATGCAGAAAAAAACAAAAGGTTCAATTACTATGAATTACTTGGTAAACTAGGCTTTATTGATAAAACAAAACCTACTAAACCCTATACGCAAACCATTTTCAATTTTCTTGTTCATAATAATGGGCAATTGGTGATCGGCGACAAAAGAGCCCTGGTTTATGTCAATGGTGAAACAATGAACATCACCATTCCAAGAATGAAACTACAAGAGATGAAACAATATTTGTTTAATATTGTTGGTAAAAATATTAATGCTCTTTATTATACAGTACCACACAATGGCTTTTCAATCACCATCAAACTAAGAAACAACTACGATATGCATGTGATGTTTGATATATCTTCAGCACGAGGCAAATTAGAAATTTACATTGACCACGTCGGTGTAAATTTTATTATACACAAATATATATACCCAAATGCAGAATTGGCACAAATGATGAATCATGTCATAACTGACTACACAAGTGACAGTGAAGAGGAAAGAAAGGAGGTTACACAAAATGATTACACTTATGATCAAATGATTGAATGGGCGGAACAAGAACACTTTGAAGACGAGGAAACTAAAGAAGTTCACTGTCATACAGAAATATGGAAGAATCGTATGTACAAGTAATGATTATGCATGATGTATCACATACGGTTTAAGCATGTTTTTTCCTATGTTTCTCAATAGTTCTAGTCGTTTGTATTTTTTTAAATAATCCTTATTTCTCAATACTTCTAGACGTTTCCCAATGTGATCTCTGCACTAACTTACTGACATTGACAAGACAACTTATTGACAATGTCGTTTATCACTTAAAAATTTAAGCGATTTCTGACATGATTTGACAAGTCATTTGGTTTTTCAGACATTTATATGACAAAGACATGATAACAACCACCTATACATTTCCCACAATATCAACTAGCATAGCATTCACAATCCACTATACTCTCACACACACAACTTCTATAATCATCAAAACCTATGGCCTATTCTACAAATTCAGTGCGTCAAACACTTCTTAAAAGACTACAAACAGAACTACAAGCTGAGGTCACACTTGCAAATAAGTTGTCGTGTGAATTGACTCGTGTTGCTGAGCAAATGCGTATTCGTGGAATCCATATGGCGATGTTGCATGCTATGCCATTAACAAGCCTTAATAGCTACGGTTTACATGCTTTGCTAATGACCCAAGAGTCAGACATACGTATCACACACAACTTGAGGACACCAAGAGACGAACTGTTGAGAAGCATTGCTGAAAAGCAAAAATTCATTGACAATTACAGGGCAATATAGAATCTAAAATCATGTAGCTTCAAACAGTACTATGCCAACCATGTTTGTAGTTGTTTGTTGTCTGCTTTATGTTGTCATTTCATAAGAATAAGGTTGGACGTCTACAAAGTAACTTGTTGTTTTCTTATTTGAATTGATTTGAATGAATAATGGCAATTTAGTAATCAATGGAAATTTTGTTTATGACACAATTCAAATATTTTTTACTGCAGCAGATAAGACTAGACAATGACAAGTTTGTTTTTCGCTTAACCATTTAAGCTATTTGTGACATCAATGATAAGACTAATCAATGACAGTGTTGTTTATCTATCAAAATTTAACACACTATATGACATGATGTGACAATTCAGCTCCTTTTTCAGACATTATATGACTAATGAATGCAAATGTCCAAAAATTACAGCTTATATATAGAGATAAATCAAGGTCTCTCAGTTTCACAAACAATAATTCTCCTCAATCAAATTTTAATTCTGTTTTCTTATTTTCTACCATGGCTAATAACCCAAATGACGTTAGATTAACTGTCCTAATGAAACTACAAGAAGCTATTGATGAAGAGGCTTGTCTGGAAGAACAAATTTTTGGCTTAATGCATCGCTTTGCTGAGAGATTTACAAACCGTAGGGTTGAAATTAATAGGCTAATGACATTACATGATGACCCACTTATCGAATATGGTAAATACGCCCTAGGGTGCATGACGGGGGCAGACATGAAGAAGACTGTTCACTTGAAAAGCGTAAGGGATGAGTTGCTAAGAAGCATGGAAGAAAAGCGTCAACTGATCAGGAACTACCAAGAAATGTAAAAGCTTTATTGCTTGATACCTGTCAGTTTGCTAACCATGTGTGTCCTTGTTTGTTGTTGTTTTTATGTTTTCAAGTCGTCTAAATAAGGTTGGCCATGTACTAACGTACATGTGGTGTTTCTTATATTGTAATGCTTTGAATGGATAACGTTAGTTTTGTGTTTTTTATTAGAAAATGGCAAATTTAAATTAATCAATTCAAATAAATTTTCAAAACAAAATACACAAAAACAAAAATAACAAAAAACGCACAAATGACACACTTTGAAACATCATATCGTATTCATATTAACTTTATTTCCAACATTTTTTTTCATTGCGTATAGCTCATCAAAGAGAACACAAATCACGTAAAAAACATTTATATAAAAAATATACAAATACTAGAACGTTGACAGAAGATGCACGTTGACAGAAGATGCACATTAAACACTAAAACAAAAAAAATAACGATTGGCACACTTTGATTCATTGTATCGTACTCATTTTAACTCTATTTTCAAAAAAAATCAGTCATTAGCGCTCAAAACAAGGAACACAAATCATGTTTAAAAATATTTAAAATAAAACATATACAGGTAATAAAACGTCTCAAATTTTAAACATAAGCAATTTTGTATAAACATTAGTTTACAAACCAATGTAAAATCCTAACAAAATGCAACAAATAAATGCGGCAAAAGAAAGAAAAAGAAAGGAACAAATAACAAATGAAATCGGACCCACAAATTTTTAATCTCGCCCGAAAAGTCAGGCGAAATCTGACTTAGGGCCCCACCATTTTTTTATTCCGTAACATTTTTTGGGTAGATTTCTAATTATTTGACACGTGTTATGTCGCTCAAAAAATCGATCTCTCTCAAATAATCGAGCGACATGTTTGGTTGTTTTGGAAATTCATTTGGATCTGTCCTCTGCAAACAATAACAATGAAAAAGTGTCTTCTGCCGTAATTTTCGCTTTTGAAAACTTGTGTGATTTGATAACTGAGAATGATGGTTGAGTATGGGAGAGTGAAAGAGTGTTTAGGGAAAAGCAATTGTGTGCTAGTAAACAAAGTTTTCATTAGTCCTCATGAGTGTTAGCAGGCTTATGTTTATAGGCTCGGCCCATGTTGGGCTTAGGGTTATCTTTGTATTACTTGTATTTATACTCGACACTTTGTATGGTTTCATAATCAATATACACAAAACATTGTATCATCCTACATGGTATCACGAGGGTTTCTCAGATCCTAAAACAACTCGCTTCCGCTTGTTTGTAACCTTTTCAATCACAGTTTCTGTTTTACCAATTGCAGTTTCAGTCGGTGTTTTGTTTTGGTTTCTCCCACGCAAACCCCACACACTTGCTATTGTTTCCACTGTTTCTTTTTTTTACAAACCCTAACTACTTTGAGCCCTAAAATCTACAAACCCTAAAAACTACAGAACCTACATACTACCCACTGTTCGACGATCAAACATGACAAACGACAACCCACCCCCACACTGTCACTTACCTTATCGGATAAACTCATGGCTATGAATCATTTAACCACTTTTGTTCCCGAAAAAATTGATGTCGATGCGATGAATTATTCCTCGTGGGTGTATTACTTTTCCCATCTATGTCATGGTTATGGGATTTTGGATCATCTTGTTGATCCGGTTGCCTCTTCATCCACTACGACTCCTACGGATCCACCACCTAAAGATGCGGAATGGACCAAGATTGATTTCATCATTAGGTCTTGGATATTCTCCACTCTTGCTCCATCACTAAGGAAATGTTTGGTTGATCTTAACCCTACCACTGCCAAGGATGCATGGACATATAATGAGGCTATTTTTCAAGACAACAAGCGCCCGTGTGCTATGCCTTTGAAAGCCGAACTACGCAACTTGAAGCTTGGGGATTTATCTATTGACAGGTATTTTCAAAAGATAGAATCTATTGTTTCGGTTCTTAATGGTCTTGGTTCCCCTCTTAGCAATGATGATGTTGTTACTTTCGCGCTTGAGGGTTTACCTTCTACCTATGAAATGATCTCTACCGTTATTGTTAGTCGGGAACCCTTTCCCGATCTCAAAACGGTTAGATCCTTGTTGACTACTCATGAGATGCACCTAAAGTCTAGGGTTAAAAAGCCTCTTGTTGATGTTACCTCTGCTTCTCCCATGGTTTTATTGGCTAAATCCAACACTAGTGCTCGGTGTGGTCCTTCTTTGGAAAAAGTAAATAACCCGTGTTGGAGTTTTGCTAAGGGTTCTTGTAGGTTTGGTGTTGCTTGTAAGTATCTTCACAATGGTGTTCACGGCAAGTCTACTTTGCTCCCTCGTACCTCGGGTTCGGCTTCAAGTGTGCCGGGTGTGACACGCTCGGATTTGGATATGTTGAAATCCCTGTTGGCTAAGTTTGGGTTAAATGCTCCTAATATTTCCACCCCCTCTCCTCCAGTCGCTTATTGATTGTTACTTTTTAAAACTATATATATAATATAATATAAAATATAAATATATATATAATCTAAAAGACAACAATAATCAATAAAACCGAGAAGTAGTATAGAATGTTCCCGGGTCGTTTATCACCAACGAGGCTGGACTGGAGAATCGATACACCACAGCAGGGGGTCCATTATCCACAGCAGGGGGTTCAGACGCTTTCTGGTCCACCGCAGGGGGTTCACCTTGTACCTGGAACTTCACAGCTGCCAGTTCAGTTTACGACAGGGGTTCAACAGCAGCAAGGGGGTTCTTTCCCTGGTTCGGTTCACTTGGGACAGTCACCTAGTATGCCTTTTCATCCGAGTCAGCTGTTTGCGTCCGGTTCACAAGGTTCGGGTCAAGCTACACTTTTGCCGAATGCATTTAATACCACTACTCTTCAAGAACCGGCCTTCGGCAATTGGAACATGGATACAGGTGCGAGTTCTCATCTTAATGATTCTGTACATTGTCTTAGTGATATTCTTAATATGTGCATTTACCCGTCTGTTGCAGTTGGTGACGGGCGTTTTATTCCCGTTACTAACTCTGGCCATAGTGTTTTGTCTACCCCTTTTCGTCTACTTCATTTAAATAATGTCTTAATCACTCCTAATATTGTCAAAAACTTGATTTCCGTTCGTCAGTTTGTCCGTGATAATTCTTGTACGGTTGAGTTTGACCCTTTTGGTTTTTCTGTGAAGGACTTCATAACTCGACGGGTTGCAAGGGTTCCTCGATGTGATAGCCACGGGTGAGCTCTATCCTGTTATAAACCCCTCCACTATACCTCATGCTTTTCTTACCAGTCGATATATGTGGCATCAACGACTTGGACATCCAGGAAGTGAAGTGTTACGTTGTCTTGTGTCTAGTGATTCTATTTCTTGTAATAAAGAGAAACTTCCTGTTCTTTGCCATGCTTGTCAGCTTGGTAAACACGTGAAGCTTTCGTTTGTTAGTTCGTCTAGTTCTGTTACTTCGTGTTTTGACATTGTTCACTCGGATTTGTGGACCTCTCCAATTCCGAGTCTTTCTGGTTTCCAGTATTATGTTTTGTTTCTAGATCATTATTCTCAGTATGTTTGGGTTTATCCGTTAATGAATAAATCTGATGTTTTGTCTAAATTTCTGTTATTTCGTAATTATGTTCGTACTCAGTTTAAGTGTGAAATTAAGTCATTTCAGTGTGATCATGGTGGTGAATTTGATAATCATGCTTTTCATAAACTATTTAACGATAATGGTATCCAATTTAGATTTTCTTGCCCCCGTACCTCACAACAAAATGGCAAATCTGAACGTATGATCCGTACAATTAATAATCTCATTCGTACCTTATTGTTTCAAGCACATTTACCACCCAATTACTGGACTGAGGCACTTAATATGGCAGTTTATTTATTGAATATTTTACCTTCCCGTGCCATCAATAACGAGATACCCTTTACCCGCCTGTTTGGTGCGCAACCCGATTATAGTGTCCTTCGTGTTTTTGGATGCCTTTGTTATCCACATATAGATACAAATCACAAACTTGGACCACGTGCCACACCTTCCATATTTCTGGGACATGCTGCCAATCATTTTGGCTATCGTTGCCTTGATCTTAACACCAATAAAATTATCATTTCCCGTCATGTAACCTTTGATGAAACGGTGTTTCCGTTTCCCTCCACCAAATCCACTACCACACCTTCCTATGATTTTTTAGACGATTCCACTGACCTTATTTCCACAATTATCAACACCGGTCTATACTCCACTAGTTGACGTACCTATACCGCCTACACCACCTACACCACCTACACCTCCTCCACCACCTACGCCTCAGTCTGTGCCCTAAATTATACATGAACATGCACCCGCTCCCACTAATGATCCACCAACCGTGTCAATTCATCCCATGGTCACACGTTCTCGTGTCGGGAATTACTCATTCCTAAATCCTGTACGCTAGTATGTGTCTACTATCTCTCCCTTACCTCGGTCTTATAAAGAAGCGTTTAATGATCCCAATTGGCGAAATGCTATGTTTGACGAGTATAATGCACTTATTAAAAATAAAACTTGGACTAGTGTACCTCGGCCGGAGGGTGCCAATATTGTTCGTTGTATGTGGTTATTTCGCCATAAGTTTTTGGTTGATGGCACTCTTAGTCGGTATAAGGCACGTCTTGTTGCCAATGGTAGCACGCAGGTTGAGGGTGTTGATGTTGATGAGACTTTTAGTCCGGTTGTTAAGTCGGGCACTATTCGGACTGTTCTTAGTTTAGCTATTTCTCGGGGGGGGGGGGGGGGGGGCGACATTGGCCTGTTCATCAGCTTGATGTCAAGAATGCTTTTTTACATGGTGACTTAGCTGAGACTGTTTATATGCATCAGCCTCCTGGTTTTCGGGACCCTGAGCATCCGGATTATGTTTGTTTATTGCAGCGATCTCTCTATGGTCTTAAGCAGGCACCTCGCGCCTGGTTTCAGCGGTTTGCTGCTTACATTACTACTGTTGGATTTACTCCTAGTCGTTGTGACTCCTCTTTATTTATTTACAGACAGGGTGATGATACAGCATTTTTGTTACTTTATGTGGATGACATTGTTCTCACTGCTTCATCTGATCGTTTGCTACAGCAGATTATAGCTTCTTTACATCGCGAGTTTTCTATGACAGATTTGGGTGCACTTAATTATTTTTTGGGTATTTCAGTTACGCGTGACTCTTCTGGTATGTTTGACACAGGTAGTTGCTATGGAGATTTTGGAGCGTGCTCATATGGTTGGTTGTAATTCTTCTCGGACTCCTGTTGATACTGAGTCCAAGTTGGGGGATGGTGGTACTCCGGTTGTTGATCCTAACTTATACCAGAGTTTAGCAGGTTCTCTTCAATATCTCACATTCACTAGACCTGATATTACGTATGTTGTGCAGCATGTTTGTCTTTATATGCATGATCCACGGGAGCCTCATTTCTCTGCTCTTAAGCGGATTTTGCGGTATGTTCAGGGGACTTTGGACTATGGTTTACAGCTATTTTTTCTACTGACTCCTTGATTGCTTATTCGGATGCTGATTGGGCTGGTTGCCCGACTACGCGACAGTCTACTTTGGGGTATTGTGTTTTTCTTGGCAACAACTTACTCTCATGGTCCTCTAAGCTTCAGCCGATGCTTTCTCATTCCAGTGCTGAGGCTGAGTATCATGGTGTTGCCAATGCTGTTGCTGAGACATGTTAGATCCGGAATTTACTTCGTGAGCTTCGTACTCCTTTATCTTCCGACACTATTGTGTATTGTGATAATGTGAGTGCTGTGTACTTGTCTTCTAATCCGGTTCAACATCAGCGTACCAAGCACATAGAGATTGATATTCATTTTGTTCGGGATTTGGTTGCTACTGGGCAGGTTCGCGTTTTACATGTTCCTTCTCGGTTTCAGTATGCGGATATCTTCACTAAGGGCTTACCTTCGGCATTGTTTGATGAGTTTCGTGACAGTTTGAGTGTTCGTTGTACTCCCGCTCTAACTGCGGGGGAGTGTTAGCAGGCTTATGTTTGTAGGCTCGGCCCATGTTGGGCTTGGGGTTATCTTTGTATTACTTGTATTTATACTCGACACTTTGTATGGTTTCATAATCAATATACACAAAACATTGTATCATCCTACAATGAGGTGAGGGGGACGCCGGTTTTGGTACTCAAGTGGGTGGAGGGAAATAAAATTTTTGGTTTAAATTTTTGTATTGTGTATATGTATAATTATTGTATAAGTAGGAATGTATAAGTGTAGAGTATAAGTGTTTAAGTATTGTAAGTTTAAATGAGTAGATGTAAACTTAAAACCGTAACTTTTAATGAAGATTTTTCAAGATTGCTAGACTAACATTTCCGTGAGTGGTGACACTAACTTAGGGAGACTTGAGCATATCGTTGACCGTTTATCACGTTTGACTAAGATCGTAGGTCAAAGACATGTTCATAAATCAATGGTTCCTAAGAAAATAAAAATCTAAGCACAAAATGACCCGACTAGAACGAAATGTACTTAACACATGTAAGTTTAGGCAAAGACGTTATAAAAACTCTAACGGTTGCTAACCTGAGTTTGATGTTTGTCACAAGTTCTGAAAGTACTCATGAATAAGTTGATCATGATCATTCATTAATGCTTCAAAATTATGTTGTGATTCAAACACAAATTAGAAACTATGCCAAACTCATACAAATGAAAAAAGATAAGAATGCATGTATAGAGAAACGAATTCAAGAACTTGTGAAAAATGAAGAGTCTATAAACCCACTTTTAACTCGAAAGGCTGAAGTTGAGAAAGCTTTATGCTGACTCTAAAGCACTATGTAATTCTTTGATCAGAAAGCTAAACCCTATTGTCTTTTAATTAATTGTTTATCTGTAGAATACTTTGTAATTATTTAATGCATTCAAATAAAAATTAGAGGGAAATGCATACATGCTCCATGTGGTTTTTTCAAATTGCATGTTTAGTCTTCACATTTGCGAAAGTGCAAGCAGCCTCTTTGTGGGGAAACTTTCGTTGCACTCTTAGTCCCTGACCAAATTGAAATGACTGAAATATCCTCGTCTTCATCCTCTTTGTATTTCTACCCATATTTTTTTATTTTAAATAAAATTTATTATGTTCATACTTTTTAAAAAAATATTTTTTACATTATAAATTAAAATATTTTTTACATTATAAATTAAAAAATATATTTTTACATTATAAATTAAAAAAAATTACGTCATTATTAGTAAAATAAATTTAAATTTTTTTAAAAAAAGAAAAAACTTTTTAAAATCTTAAATTTAAAAAAAAAAAATTATTTCGTACTATTTAAATTTATAAAAAAAAATTTAATATTTTTTTCTTACGAAAAAATTATTATTTTTTAAATGTTAAGAAAAAATAAAAAAATTAAAACATTTTAAATTTAAGTTTTTTTTTATTTTTCGTCTGAAAATGTAAAAATGTATAAAACCGTTTTACATTTAAAAAAAACTAAAAATGTAAAAATGTTTTACTTTTTTATTTTTACTTAATATTTGAAAATAAACAATTTTTTTCGAAAGAAAAAATTTTAATTTTTTTTAAAAAAAGTATTTTTTTTTTAAATTTAAAAAGTACTAAATTTTTTTTTCAAAATTAAGATTTTAAAATGTACAAATTTTTTTTTTTTAATTTTGTAAAAAAATTTTAAACTTTTTTACGAATAATAACGTAAAAAAATATTTTTTTTTTTCTAAATTTAAAAAGTACAAAAATAAATTTAATTTAAAAAAAAATAAGATTTTAGAAAGTACGAATTTTTTTTTAAATTTTGTCTAAAATAAAAAAAAAATCTGGGTTGAAATACAAAGAGGATGAAGACGAGGGTATTTCGGTCATTTCAATTTGGCCAGGGACTAAGAGTGCAACGAATGTTTTCTCACAGGGAGCCCGCCTGCACTTTCGCAAATGTAGGGACTAAACATACAATCTGAGGAAACCACATGGAGCATATTTGCGATTCCCTCTAAAAATTATATATTGAAATGTTTATACTCTTTAAATACTTTGATTCATTGTTTTACATAAATTTTCATGGATTAGGGAACTACAATTTTCTGATGAACATTGGTATGCCGATTTCCACAGGTCTTTGATGATCTCCAGGATCGATTTATGATCAAACAACATCATGATAATCATCATATATTAATCAGGAATTAATGAAGAACAAGAACATGGGGTTGAACCCTAAAATATAATCTGATATAATAAAATGGAGGGTTGAATGTTTTACAGCGATTCCTAATCTATATATAATGAATGATACGGTGTGAATAAGAGACGTGATGGTTCAGAGAAACCAAACAACGTATCTTTTCATCCTTTAATAACCGTTTGTAACCAACTAAACCTAATGGGCCTAAATATCTAAATGTGCAGGCTGTGTAAAAAACGAGTCCATGGCCTTTTCCTTCTTCTGGTGTGTCGTTTTCCAGCCAAACACAGGAATAACATGGTTGTTACTCCTTCACAAAGATTAAATGGATTATGTTTTTCCAACATATTCCCCCCTAATCTGTTTAATCTTTGTGTTCTTCCAATCTTCTTGTTCCTTCTCCTGGTCTTCTCTTCTTGAATTTGTTCCATAGTATGTAGTTTGTTGTTTGCAGTCTTCATCTCTATTTGTTGAATCCTTATATCCAGGATTATGTTGCATATGTCTTTCATCCTTATTTCCAGGACCATGTACACGTCTTTAACCTTATTTCCAGGATCATGTAGACGTCTTTATCCTTATTTCCAGGATCATGTACACGTCTGAAAGATCTCTGCAAATAAAAAATCTTGGCCAAACTGTTCCATACCATCTATAAGTTTCTTCATCCGCTGCTTTTTATCCAAGGCAGATTTTCTTGAATGATGATTGAATCGTGAATTGGAGTGTTGTTTGATCCCTTGGGCTCTGATACCACTGATAAGCATTGATATGCCGATTTCCACAGGTCTTTGATGATCTCCAGGATCGATTTATGATCAAACAACATCATGATAATCATCATATATTAATCAGGAATTAATGAAGAACAAGAACATGGGGTTGAACCCTTCTGCAGAATTTTATTGATAATGAATAAAGTGGGTTACAAGATTTGTTTACATGGAGGCCTATATATATGAGAGAAACGGTATGACTCTTGGTGAAGAGTCGTGATGGTTTGTAGAAACCAACATGTCTGTTCCTTTTATCAACCGTTCCTCTATCTAACCTAATCTAGGTTTTCGGGTATGGGCTCTAAGTAAACATGTTCTGGGCCTGCGATTTTTGGCATAACAGACATTAAGTCCAACAGTTCCCCCCTAATGTCTTGATGCCAAAATCTTCTCGTTCGTTCCTTGCTTTGTTCAGAAATTTGATTCTTTGGTGCAGATGCTTGCTTGAATCTTCATGGTTTGGGTCTCGGTTTATCTTGCTATGAACCACACAGGTTCGAGTCTATCTTGCTATGAACCACACAGGTTCGGGTCTTGCTTGCTGTGAACCACAAAGGTTCGATCCCTCTTGCTAAGAACCATGAATCTTCCTTGCCTTCTGTCTGCTTCTTTTCTTTCTGAATCTATCTTGCTTCTTTTCTGAATCTTTCTTTCTTTTCTGAATCTGTCTTGCTATGAATCATCTTGAAGTTTCAATCTTCATTGGCAGTATGATGTATGCATTAGTTTGTGCTTGCCTTCCTCTTCCTCCTTGAGGGTAATTCCAAAATGCTCGACTCTTCCTTTCTCTTTTGCAGCCAACGATCCAGTCCATGGCCTTTTCCTTCTTCTGGTGTGTCGTTTTCCAGCCAAACACAGGAATAACATGGTTGTTACTCCTTCACAAAGATTAAATGGATTATGTTTTTCCAACATTTTCTTTAGCAATACAAAGTATTTCATCTTTTTTCATGTTACTTTCTTTTAAGCTTTCTTTAGTTGTCTAGTTTGATTAGTGTTTGAGAAAGGTTGGCATGAATTACCTTTGTGGAGAGAAGTCCGTGACATTAGGCGTGCCAATCAATTAATAGTTGTTACGTTCCTAAAAGTTTAACAATGAGTGACATATATAACCGATCACATATAGCCACGAGTTGCAATCCTGTGTCACGTAAAGATTTAACCCGCGTCCTCGTTAGCATCTATCTTTATGTGCATCGTAATTTACACATCACTTCTTTTCGCAAGAGGAAAGAATAACATGCAAATTTCTTGGTGAAAAAAGAAATGCGAATCCCATATGTGATATAATGCATTCTTGACAGTTATTGGTGACTTCTTAATCAAAGCTCTCACACAAGGGCATACACAAACTCACGCCATTCGTCTTATGTCCACATTACACTAACACACTTCTATAGAACAAATGGTAGAACGCCCGGTGCCTATTGACTTGGAGGACGACGTCATTTCATTCTTTCTACGCAACTACGAAATACACCTCATTGAGTAGGTTGCCACGGAGGAATCAACTGTGGGCGCACCATAAACTCTAGCATGGTCACTCTCCAAACCATAATCCATGGTCGGACGGTACTCGAGATCCTCATCATGATCACGTACAAATTCCGGTATTTCCATCTCGTTTCTCCTAATCTGGTCCCATAAATAATCTAATCTACTCACATACTTCAACTTCTCATACAACCTGCATACACACACAATTAGAACGCCCATACAACCTGCCTAAGTTCGTTTTCAAAAAAAAAAATACTATGATAACCATTAACTAGCAATGTACAGTATACTTAGGGACAGAAACATGGTACTATGGTAGTACTAATTATATCTTTAAAAATAATGATTTTGTATGCCCTAATCCTAAACAATTGTGTTTCTTAGTCTTGTTTAGTTTTTCTTAAATGCATTTGATTAAAATTTTGTTCCCATTCCGTCCTTAGAGTATAATCTTCAAACATAAGTAGTACGTAGAATACAAGAACGTACCCTCCTGTGAACATAAATCGGCCAAAAGTAGCTAGGAAAATTTTGGACTGCAGATCTGGATGAACAAAATAGACCCTTTCGATATTTTGTTTAACGCTTATCGGAATCGCATCGTAAACTGATCGCAAGGCTGATATTCCAGGGAAGTTTTCGCTCTTACAAACATCGGTGTGGATGTAAACAATAGCAAAAGGTCTCTCCTCAAGTTTAGGAAACACCCTTTTCTCTAAATACGTGTTTAGCACCTCAACACTCAAAATATTTGCTGTAACAAAAACATAGTTTCAAAATATTGCCAAAATGCCAAATATGCATTATTTCTCACACGTATGTATATTTACGTATCAACCATACTATTTGAAGCTCGAACTCAGTTATAAATCATTAATAACTGAGGGCATTGAGCTTCAAATATAGACAACAAGCTTTAGTTAGAAAAACAAACTATAGCTCGACCTTATGAACTACTGTAAACGCATGTAACATAAAAAAACAGATTAAAAGTTAATACCTGGAAAGTATTTTCCAATAATTCTAACGATTTTACCACCTCGTTTATCTCTTCCTTTAATCTTAAACAATTTAAGTTCATCAATATACTTTTCTTGCTCTAGTGAGAGTTCTTCAGACATGATTACCAGAATAGTTTTTTTGGAATCTAGACAAGATTGATTCACATAAGATGATATAAGAAAAAGTGGATTCGATAACAAAAAGCGAAATAAAATAAGTGAATATGGAGGGAAAATTTATTAAAAAGATGAGAGTGACTTTGATAGCGGATATGCCGGAAGAATATTCGAATAATTGGACGGTTGTGATGAGGTTTTGGATGATGTGATGTTGGGTTTTGGCCGTTGGTTTGTGGGTTACGGTGAATTTTCTAATCTGACCGTTGGTTTCGAGGTTGAGTATTTGTCACAACCCCCAAAATCTGACAACAAGAAAAAGACGATAACATTTAGGTGCAACGTCATATCTCAACAATCAAGTAATAGGAAACGAGGGCGTTTTAAAATAAAGTTCATTCGAAGCTTCATAAAGATCAGAGTTCGCAACATTGGTCCTAAAAGTTTACAACATGACATAAAAGTCCACAAGAGTTGTTCCAACACATAGTTTCAAAAGTTAACAACGGGTTATTAAAAATAAGTTTAATAATTTAGCATCGAATAAATAAAACACAGAATCCATCTTCAACATTTCCACGCGGCTCCCATCCAGAAATCACACCTTTGGACCTGAGATTTAAACATGCTAAAAAGTCAACAAATTGTTGAGTGAATCCATAGGTTTATATAAATAAAATGAATGAACGCAAGATTTAAATAATTGGTGACAATGAAACTCATTCATGTCGCAGTAATTATTAATGCACTAAGCTCATGACACCGACACCTTAACAAGATTTTTGCCCCAATAAAAGTAGGGTATACTGCTAATAACCCCAAGGATACTTCAAATGTTAAGTGCGTCACATGGTTATCTAAAAACCATAAAGTCCGGAAAAGTAGACGGGGATTGTCAGTCCCGATAGATCTATCCACAACATTCGCGCTCACTACAATAGCAACTGACGGTTCATGATAAACAGGGGACTTAAGTAGCAGATAAGGGACTTAGGCATTAATACCAGGCAATAATCAGGATAGCATACAGTTCAAAGTACTTGCGTTCAAAAGTTAAAAATGTAGCATGAAATCTCCCCTCGAAGTTTTGAGAAAACAAGTAAGTATTAAAAGAGGGCTATGAACTCACCTTTAAGCGATTCGGCAAAAATAACAAGATAGGAGCTGAAGTAATCGGACACCCTACGTGCAACCTAAAATAAAAGACGCGACTTAGAAAAATTAACCGACAAATACTCACACAATTTGAATTGAAATAGAAAGGAATTTGGATAAAACATTTTTATTTAACGAAACAAGTATGGCATTGCGTCCTAACTTTTATGGGTCCAAACCACTCAAAACCCAAGTCCACATTTGAACTAATATCATCCCCAAGACGTGCCTCTAGATTAAGTTTTAACCAAATTTTCTTACAAGTGTTCACCTTAGCTTTTACGCCGATCTAACCTTTTATTTATAAAATTCTGAAATTTTACCCCTCTTTGAAAGCGTGTCATTTATAATCCGTAATAGATATAAATATGAAGTTTTCGCGTACAGGTGGAATTAAGAGTCTATTTTCCAGAAATGTGGCCCCCGCTGACCAAAATTTCCAGAACCCAAGTGAAATTACTAATTTACCCCTTACTACAAGTGCAGGCCATTTTCTGAATTTTACGCCTTTACCATTTTTAACATATCTCCTAATCCGTAAATCCGATGAGGATGAAATACACGGAAAAATTTAAGTTGACTCAATACCTAGAAGCTACAGTTTTACTAATTTGGGTGCTAGTATAGAAAATTTTGGACTTATGAAGGTTTCAAATTTAGTTTGCACAAAACGACCCGTTTTAGTAAAATACCCATATCTCAATCATCCGGATTAATTAACACTCCATCCAAACGGCTACAAGCACCTAAGACACATATCTAGGCAAATATTGAATTTTCCAGAACTTCCCAAGTCAAAAGTTTTCCTATACACTCAATTCTATCCAACACTTGAAAGCAGTCCCAAACAAAGAGTGACACATTTTGTAGCTCACGGAAACGGACACAATTTGAAAACTACATGAGCTTTTTAAGTGAAACCAATTGGAGGTGACTCTAATATGAGTCCTCTACTGAGAACATAATTATTTTACAAAAGTATTGATGGTTTGGCAAAAAACCAGGACTTTTGCCCCCAATTAGTACTGCTATCTGATTTGACATGTTTTAGTAAAACGGTCGTATCTCACTCATCCGGAGGAGATGACTTTCCATCCAATTACCACATACACTTAAGACCTAAGGCTATCATTAAATCAAATTTCCCATGTATGCTAAGACCAAAAATATTTCGTAATTTAGGCTACAACCTGCTGACCTAAAACGACTCCTGTGAACTTATCCAAAATCCATCCAAACTTCCAGAAGTTAATAAGATTTTGCATGGTCCAAAGTAATAAAGAAATCAAAAGAAAATTAAAGATCAAGGGTTATACCTTCTAAGGAGATGTTTAAAACCAATAAATCAAACACAATCAACCCTTTGGAACAAGGGCTGAATTTTTGACCCAACTAAACCCTCAAAACCTTCAACTCCAAGCTTCTAGTTTACCCAAACAATGATACCCACTTGATTTAACAACCCTAACAAAAGTCTTGCAAAAAGGACCCAAAACACATTCAAATCAACTCTAATCTTGACCAAACTTTGCAAGGGACTTTAGAAACATGTTGTGATTAATAAAATGAGTAGTATGAAATTGTAGGTGTGGGGGTGGTGGTGGTTTAGGGGGCGGCAGCCATGGTGAAGGTGGAGGAGAGGTAATACAGTTTTTTTTTTATAGGTGAGATTTTGCATGTACTGAAATGGATTGTGTTTATTTATACTGGAGTAGGAAAAATTTAAACGTGAAGTGAATGTGAGTGTGAATGGGAGTCCGGCCTAGGGGGGAGGTATATAGGGATAATATATTATTTTTTTTTTATTTTCATTTGGAGGTTGAATTAATTAAAGTGAGGTGTGATAGTAAAAAAAAGTAATAGAGTTTATGTATGTAATAAAAACACGAGGTTTAGCAAAGTTTGAAGAGCTTTGACGAAAACACCAGTAAAACTAAAAAGTCAAAAATATAGGATTATTAAAACCTTAGGGAGTTAAACGAAGTAACGACAACGATAAACACGTGGACGAAAATAAGTTTTCTCAAACACAACTTAAACTTAAACTAAAACAACTAAACATGCCGCATCGGTGAAAGTAAAAGTTAAGATTTTAACTAAATGGTAAAAATAGGATTATAATATAATAAATTTATTTACCTGAAAATACGAATTCTCACAGTCGATCCCCCCTAAGTGAACTCTGTCCCATAAGGGGGTGAGGGGGTGGGGGGGGGGGGTGGTTTTATTGTTTAATATTATATTTTAATTTAACTAGCGCCTGCAGACGAGTAGGGCGAAAAGAAGCGGGAACTTGGTCTTGAAATGGAATCTCTTCACGATCCATGTATACTCAGCCCCTTTGCCGTGAAGTTCCACAACTATTACTAAAGGAAATCTCTTCCGCGTTTCAGCTTTTTACGCCCCACTCTATGATCTCAATACGGTCCCTTTGACAAAACGCAGGTTTTCATCAATCTCAAATTTCTTCTAAAGGCACTTGAACATCTGACTCAGCCAAACACTTCTTGAGGTTTGACACATGAAACATGTCAATTAATACAGCTCAGCCCTGAGGTGTAAACTTTAGCCGACCGATAAGCTACCGGTCCAACACACTCCACTATTTCAAACGGTCCCACATATCATGGTGCTAGCTTTTCTTTCTTTCCAAATCGTACAACTCCTTTCCATGGAGATACTTTAAGTAATATCCGGTCCCCGACTTTGAATTCAAGGGGTTTGCGCCTCTTATCAGCATAGCTTTTCTGGCTACTCCTTGTAGTTTTCAACCTATCCTTAATTTGAAAAATCTTTTCTGTAGTCTCCTGCACAATCTCCGGTCCAATCAGCTGACTTTCTCCAACTTCAGTCCATATCACTGGAGATCTACATTTTTGCCCGTACAGAGCCTCGAAAGGTGCGCACTTAATGCTTTTGTGGTATCTGTTATTATAAGAAAACTCAACCAACGGAAGGTGGGTATCCCAACTACCACTAAAATCCATAACACAAGCTCGCAGCATATCCTCCAGTGTCTGGATAGTACGCTCACTTTGACCGTCGATCTCAGGGTGGTAAGCTGTACTCATGTTTAGTTTTGTACCCAACGCCTTTAGAAGAGCTTGCCATAAGTGTGACGCGAATCGACCATCACGATCTGAAATGATTGACACTGGTACACCATTTCTCGCTATAATTTTGTTGATATAAATCCTTTCCAACTTCTCAGTTTTGTAGTTTTCACGAATAGGCAAGAAGTGAGCTGACTTGGTCAATCTATCCACAACGACCCAAATCGCATCATACCCACTACTGCTTCTAGGCAACTTTGTAACCAAGTCTATTGTTATCTTCTACCATTTCCATTTCGGAATTTCTGGCTGCTGAAGTAATCCTGAAGGTTTCTGATGCTCTGTTTTTATCTTAGAGCACGTAAGATACTTGCTAACATATTCAGCAATGTCTCTCTTCATACCAGGCCACCAATACAAATCCCTCAAATCATAGTACATCTTATCC
>BQNB010048905.1:0-28126 GCA_026074375.1 Tanacetum coccineum
CCAAAACATATGATGGTAAACAAAGCTAAAGTTCCAATTGCTAGTGATAATGAAGTTAAACGATTTTACAAGCCATTGTTAAAACCCGGAGTTGGATTTTTAAAAGCAAACTTTAGATCAAAAATTTCACCACCTAGAAGATTCAATAATAATTATCTTCGTCCTAAGGCACCGCAACCAAAAAGGAACGTTGGCCGACAAAACCAACCTCGTGGCTTTCTCGTAACTTAGAACAATTTCCAATGTCAAAGTTACATGCCATGGGAAATGTGTCTTCCATTTCCACATCCTAAACAATTTCATCAAATGCAAGAGATATTTAGCACTAACAACTTTGGACCCATGAGATTTTGGGGACCAAATGTTTAAGTTATTGTCTTATATAAATAGATATGCCTTGGAGTCGACTTGGAACCTGACGAATGGATTAAAGACAACAGATGTTCTAAACATATGACGGGTAACCGAAAGCTCTTCTCCACTTACAAGGCATACAATGGCGGTAACGTCATTTTTGGTAGTAATCTTCGCGGTAACATCATTGGCAAAGGTACGATTTCTAATGACTTTCTCAATATAGATAATGTAGAACATGTTGATAACTTAGGATTTAACTTGTTAAGTATAGGTCAAATATGTGATAATAAGTGTAGAGTAACTCTCTCTGAACATGATAGTTAAATTACTATGTGTTAGCCGTGTTTTTAGTAAAGTGATGGTCATTATTATTCCCGAGCCTTGTATAAGTAAATCATAGTTTCCAGGAATTTATTTAAGCTAATTAGGCCTAATTTTCAGGCTTAAGCCCATTCCATTTAGGTCCGGCCCAAAGACAAACCCCACAAGGCTTGTCCACCCTTGTAACTATATAAAGCCCTCTCCAAGTGTGGAGTGGGTGTTGCTTCTCATTCTTCTTTCAATGTGCTAGTAACTATTTTTCTTTGTTTTATTTCTCTCTCTAGTTCTTTCTCTCTCTAAAATATTTTTCTTATTTTGTATTCATGGTGATGAAATGATACTTCTATCATGTCGTATCAAGAGCCAAGGTTGGTTTAGTGGTTTCGTTGTGGTAGTATTGAGCTTCTTGATTCGGCTTATTCGAGCTTATTATTCATACAACTTAATTTTCTTTCTTGGTTTCTTATTGTTTAAAAAGGATCAAATCTTTGTTTAAAAAACCTTAACTAGTTGTTACCATAATTCGTTTGGGCTTATTTTTGGGCTTTGGATCACGTTACTCTTCTTCTTTTGTTTTTTTAGATTTCGATTCAAATACCCACAAGACAAACTGTTATTTGTTGACTTAAAATCTCTTGTGTTTTTTTATTTGTATCATTTTTTTCTGTTATGCGGTTAAGAGTTCATGGCTAAGTAGTTCCTTTCACAGCTTATTAAAGCTTATTTCTAAGCTTAAAACGTGACTTATGTTTCTTCTTTTTATTAGTTTTTTTTGCTTATTTACATAAAAAGCTTATTACTTTCTTAGAGACAATCTGTTGTAGCTTTTTTTGTTGACCTTGCTCGTGGCTTATTCTTTGTGGTGTAACAAGCTTATTTTCAAGCTTATTTATCTTGTTGCCTTATTTCAATTTGTGGTCTTGGTTTGGCTCAAACTCGGCTGAAAAAAAAGTGGAGAAATAGGTGCGTTCAAGGTGTTTGAGATTTTGTCACTACCGATCTAGTTTAAGTCTTCATCAACCGAACGAGTTCAAGCCTTTCATAACCGAACTAGTCATTTTAAAAGAAACCGAACTAGTCATTCTAGAGTACCGAACTAGTCACTTGTCAAGTGTGAACCGATCTAGTGAAACCCTTTAACAACCGATCTAGTCAGTTTTTCAAGAACCGATATAGTCACAAACCAAGTGCAACCGATCTAGACACTTTTCAAGTCGAACCGATCTAGTCATTGTGCTACAAGAACTGATCTAGTTCCTTTTCAAACGGAACCGATCTAGTCACTAACCAAGTGGAACCGATCTAGTCATTTTTAAAGGGGAACCGATCTAGTCACATTTCTTTGAAGACCGATCTAAACAAAACCCTTGACAACCGAACTAAATAAGCAACTCATCAAGAAGCCATACACGTTTTTTTAAGAAAACAAGGGTTTTCTTAAGTGCAAGCTTGGATTCTAGGGCTAAACAAGGGTTTAGCATTTGTTTATCATCATCTTCACACATCTAAGGGTATACTTGGATACTCCTTTATGTTCTTATGTACAGATTTATCATAATATGCATATGTTAATCTTAAAGCTTTATAATCACCAGTTAGGATTTTTAAACGATGTAAAAAGGAATTTTTATTTTGTTGCATCATAATGTACAAACTTTTGTGATTATATCGTTATATGTTAATTAACACTCATGTTAAAATGGTCACACAAGTGATTTACACTCTTGGTTAAGTATGAAAATGAATAATGTATAATTAGGATTTTACAAATTTCATATAAAATGTTTCAGTAATGGAATGGTAAAGTGACATGGTTAAGATGTTGATTATGGACCTATTAATCATGTTATTAGAACATCTAAAATAAAGACATGATGGAAGCAATACAACTATGTAACACTTATGGTTTATATGTAAAAGTGACTAAGTATAAACTTGTGAAAAAAAGGTTATTTATGAAAGTTAAAGGTTAAAAGTATAATATGGACTTGGTAAATTTGGACATATGAGGACAATTATGGAACCATGGACTCTTATTATATGTAACACATATGACATATATGAAATATAAGACTTGTGGTAATTTACAAAAGTGGAAAAGTATGAAAACAAGTATATAAATGGACTTAACAAACTCAATCAAACATTCTGTCCAAATTCGTAGAAAAACATATTTATTTTATATTTTTATAAGATAACACATTTCACGACGATTCCGAAAAAGTAAGAAACTTGTCAAACGGATAAATAACGAAAAAGTTATAGTAAAAACAAGTTATACGATAAATAAACGGATTTATAAAAGAATTTTTATAAAAACTTTTTATAAAAATTATTCAAACATGGCCCCCACGTTTGATATTTTTAATAAATAATACATATTTTTAGGATTCCAAAATGATAAGAATCGAAATTTTTCAATTAATAACGAATGAGTTATGAATTCGCGAGTTTACGACAATTAATACTTTTATAAAACTATTTTTATAAAAGTTACTATTCATGACAAAAGTTACAATTTTTGTAAACCTCATAAAATAATAAACTTTCAAAACGAGAACGACCTCCGAAAATCGCTAAAAATAACGAGCTATAACGATAAAAATACCACAGATTACTGGTTTTACGACAACAAATACGATTTAAATAAAAGTCACGTCTGATGTAAACAGTAAAAATTATTGTTCACCTGAGGGTCAAAATATTGAAAATGTCACATATAATGAATAACACGACCTACACGAAAAGAAGGGCATAAGAAACGTTAAAACGGCTTACAACGCAAAAGTAATGCTAGTTTTACTAAAACGTAATTATAAACGTTTTAACTTTAATAAAATCACAGATTTTAATACCAAAACCATTAGTTGGTTATTGAGCTATGTATAATTATATGCGGTTAACAAAGGTACTATATTACTAGGGAGTTTCATAATGAGCCTCTTCGATGCGTATCGACGAGTTGTTGGATTTACGATTTAAAAGTGGTCATAACTCCTGCGACCAACGTCATGTCATGACCTCTTAAATTATGATAGCCCGAATGATAGTACGATATAATAACTATAAGATTATATTCAAGTACTCGGTACTTATACGACATATGATAATTTAGGTTTCATTCGATCTTTTACGTGACGCTTTATCTGCGATATTTGGATTATCAGAACTCAAGGTGAGTTCATAGCCCCACATTTTTACGATTTTAAATATTTATTAAATATGGGGTGGAAAACAGCTTTGTTATATAATTGGACGCAAGTATTGATTACATTTTGCCTAAGAAGCGATAACCCCTAGTTAAGCCCATTATCATGAACTGTCAATTGCATAGATGTAGTTGGGAATTACATTATGTGAGCGCGAATGTTATTTAATAGATCTATTCGGGAAACGACCTCCCCGTTCGGGTGATTAGCTATCTCCAGGAACGAACGTTATAGCATGTCAAATTTAGGATGTTTAGGGTTATACATCCGAATGGGCGTAAATTGCAATATATATTTTATAATTGCAAAAAATTAGTCGAGCTGCATTGCATGAGCTAGTGTAAATGTAAAATATAGTTTTTGCATGTCTGCATTTGTTGCATTATCACGGGAAAAGTCTTGCGGTCCTGCATATTTTGATTTATCAAACCTATGAATTCACCAACATTATTGTTGACGTTTTAAAGCAATGTTTTTCAGAAGATCAGTAAGCATAAGTTTCCAATATACGTTTGTGATTTTTTGTTTTTTGGGAAGTCATGCTAAAGATAGGTTGTTTTTAATGTTGTAAACCAGTATCCTTTTAATAAAAATCAGAACAAGTTAAAGCTTCTGGGCTATTTGTATCAAATGATTTGTTAAATTTCAATGTATCAGTTTTAAAACGACTTTTTGGTCGTTATATATATATCTTGTGTTATTGATCTATGAAGTAACACGCCCCGGACCCATATTCCGCTGCGACCCAATTTGCGGGTGTTATAGATTGGTATCAGAGACAAGGTTATATGAGAACCAGGTCAAATGTTTTTGCTGGACTATAACCATTTTCAAACATTGCATTTATAAAAAGGGGTTTTTATGGGACACTAGTTGTTGCATTAGTTAGTTGGACTAGATGCATTCATAATGATATCACGTGGTATAACATATTTACGTATAGTACAATAAGATCCCTTATATAATTATAACTCAGATTTGTTTCACTTCTTCTTCTCTTCTTGCTTGTTCCACAGTAGTCATGTCCACTGATTCTGCCATGACCATATACTTCTGTTCACTTCTGAGGCCCGATCTTGGAGTATTCCCTCTGAGGATCCTTACGAGTAAGAGCTGCCCAACAGTTGTTGGATCAGCACACCCGTTCGTCCAATTAGATACCTGATCCTTGGAGGCTGGAGGATCAAGTACCAGTAACAATATCCGGAGCCTGAGCATCCTGAGGACTAGTACGCCGATACCTCTCAGAAAGCTAGGGATGAGCACCTACACCGCTACTCCAACTATCCTTTTTATCTCTCCAGTAATTCGACCCTTAGCCCTAAGCACACGAGGTTGAGATGAGAGAAATAGCATCAGCCTTCTATCATATTCCACACCCATCATGACCCCAACCGAATGTTACATATACCTACTACCTGCACATCTACCTAGCCGCGGATGCTGATATTCCCGAGGCCCTTGACACGACACCCGTCGAACGAGATTACTACTTATACAACTCCCCACCTGGTGTGAATTGAAGAGGTTCTGCAGCCAACTGCTCTGTAGTGTGTTCTATGCTTGCCTATTGGCTATATCGTTTTTGGTTTGTTGTATGGTACGAATTTATAATTATGCTCTAAATTTTTTATCCGCAATGACGATACACCAAGGACCCACTATGGCCCATAGAGTCGATCATAGTCATGTGGACACTATGGAGACCAGGTTTCGAGATATTGAGAGGAGGATGATGACCGCCTTAGAGATGGTCAACAGGAGGGTCAGTTACCAGGTAGACGTTCGCAGTAGAGAGAGTTCGGAGTTTTACTCACGACATCACGATGCCATAAGGATCCGTGCAGCTAGTGATAGCTTAGATTGAGTATTGAGGAAGAGAGACTTTCCCTGAGCTTACTAGCAAGAGAGTATGGAGACCCGTCAGGCCTTGGCTAGGTCTGAGGCTCACCGAGCTGCAGGGCACTAGAGTGCACAGTCTAACAGTATTGAAAGAGACTGAGGTAAAGTCGCCACTGAGTGGCAGCCGTCCTTGCGCAGATGATCTTGCTGTTCAGTATATCATAGCGTACCCAGCTCTGGAGGCTGGAGCACGCTTGAACATTGGAGGACACAGGTAGCAGTTTTCCTATAACATTGGTTATGATTGAATCTACTAATGCAGCCTGTATAAGTATTATGGGTTCTTACTCCCGAGCTAGCAGGCGGTCGAGAACTTTTTTGTTTTGGTTTATGCTATCCGTAAAGATTCATTGTTTCTGATTAGCTATCCTGTATAGCCTACTAAGTATTACGGGTAACTCCCGGCTAGTAGGGCTCTAGGTTGATTTTCATTTTGTAACCTAGCGATAAGGAAGCATTGTGTACCAAACAGATCATGTATATTCCAGATTATATATGGATGGATGTATTATGTTATGTCGATCTTTTGTTGGTTTGTATGTTTCACTGATGATGTGATCAGTTTTTTATTTATGAAATGCATATGTTATGTCACGTAATGATGGTAGTTACACACTAACGGGGTATTTGTATTTTCTTGTGATTGAAGAAAATGGCACCAAAGGAAGGCCCTACCGAGTTAAACCCAGATGCAACACCAACACCAGCCACACCAGCCCCAAATGCACCAACAACCACAACTGTTACTGAGGCACAACTTCAGGCCTTAATTGATCAAGGAGTTGCTCCTGCAATGGCTGAAGCAGAAGCAAGCAGGGTTAGGAATGCTACAATAGCAATGGTTTTACAGACCAAGGCCCAGCTCAAACTGCTCGCGAATGCTACTTTACTCTGAAATCTTGAAATGCAAACCTTTTGACTATTCAAAGGCCTTGAGGGAATTGTCTAGACATCACTCGATGGTTTGAGAAAATGGAGTCTGTGTTTAGCATTAGCAATTGCACAACAGCTAGTCAAGTCAAATTTGCGACTTGCACTCTACAAGACGATGCTCTTACATGGTGGAATGCCCATGTTAAGTCCACTACTACTGAAGCAGCTCATGCCATGCCTTGGGCAGACACTGAAGAAAATGATGACCAGATAAATACTGCCCGACGAGGGGTGAGATCACGAAGATTTGAGACTGAGATGTGGAATCATAAGGCAAGGGACCGATGTGGTGCCTATAGCCGACGAATTCAGCAACTACTTTGATTGTGTTCCAGAATGGTTTTCCCAGAAGAGAAAGACAAGATTGAAAAAAATAACGGTGGCTTGCCCGATATGATACATGGCAGATGTAAAAGGGCATCAATCCGAAAACTATGCAAGAGGCTAATCGAGTTTACAACTGAGGCTGATGGAAGAAAAGACGCGCCTAACGTTTGAACGTCAGGCATGAAAGAAAAGCAAGTATGATAGATCTTTCCAAGAAACAATCCAAACCAACAGAATAAGAGGCCATAACACAGGCCAGGCCTACACAACAGGCAATAGTGACAAGGAAACCATACGCTGGTTCCTAAACCCTATGTTCCAATTTAAATTACAATCATAAGGGTCCTATGTCCCACACCCAGTGCAAATTGCAGTAGGGTTTGGGTCCATGGGCCTACCAAGGCCTGTAGAATGCTTCGGCCTGCCAACGAACAAAAACCCGGTAAACAACGAACAACAACAACAACAACCTAACAACAACAACAACAACCGTAAACAAACCACATCAATAATCAGCGCAGGGCAAAGTGGTTGCTTGAGTGCGGGGAGCTCAAGGCCACTTTAAAAAAAACTACCCGAAACAGAACAACAATTATCGTGTAAATCATGCATGAATACATGGGCTCCATCGAAGGTGTAAGTGGTTTTTGGAAATGCCAGGGGCAAACCCAAACAACGTCGTTGCGAGTACGTTTCCTTCTAAACACCAACCGCTAAGCCTTATATCTTATTTGATACGGGTGCCGATCGAATTTTGTGTCTAACTACTGCATTTTAGCTCCCAAATTGACATACACACGCCATCTACCTAATCATTATTATGAAGTCGAACTAGCATTACGGGAGGAAATTAGGTTAAAATACTAGTACTTAAGGTTGCATCAATAAACTTCTAAACCACCAATTCAAACATAAACTTAATGCCTTAGAACTTGGAAGTATTCGATGCTATAGATCGTATGGATTGGTTGGCGAAGTACCAGCGGTCAATTGTGCCGAGAAGATGTTCGCATCCCCTGGAAAGAATAAAACCTTAAATCATACACCGGGATGGAAGTAACCAGGAAATGGGCAACGATTAAACATCATTTTCTTGCACTAAAACGCAGAAGTACATTGGAAAGAGGATTCCTATCTTTTTGGCACATGTAACTGCAAAAGAAGGTTTGAAGACAAGTCGAGAAGAAGCACTTGAGGACGTACCAATAGTTCAAGAACTTCCTGAAGTATTTCCTGAGGACTAAGCCGAGGGTCTCTCCGGACACGACAAGTGGAGTTCAAATTGATTTGTACTTGTCTGCACCTGTACACGGGCACCTTATCTGATTGACGGCGCCTTCCGTAGATGAAAGATTATCTGAGCAAAAATGAAAAAGAGCTGTCCGATAAAGCCTTAATAAGACCCAGTTTCCCACTTTGGGAGCCTTCTGTCTTGATTGTCAAAAGAAAGACGATCATACCGGATGTTCAATTGACTATCGGAATTCAACAAACTAAAACTGTGAAGGAACCTTATATTCCGCTCCCAAAATTGATATTTATTTGGATCAGCTTCAAGGTTCCAGTGTCTAACTGAACGTCGAAAAACGACCTAAAAGTCAGGTTATCACGCAATTGAGGGTTCGAAAAGAAGACATTACCGAAGACTTCCTTCAGAACTCGTAATGGTTACAATTATAGTGTTAAACAAAGCGTTTATTGGGTGGGGGGTGGAGTGGTGGTGGGGTGGTGTGGTATGTTGGTGGTGGGGGGGGTGGGGTTGGGTGGGGGGGGGGCCGGTTTGGGCGCATTACAAATTCAAGTTAGTTGTTTGGTTTGAGCACCGCAGCCTGCCGAATTTCATGTACCTCAAGAACCGAGTGTGCAAACCTTATTCTGGACAAATTCGTAATTGTCTAGTATAGACGTTATTTTGATCTATTCCAAGAACATGCAAGAGCACGAAGAGCATCTAAGATAATATTGGAGTTGTGAAAAAAGGAGTTGTATGCCAAAGTTTACCAAATGTGAATTTTGGGATCCCCAAAGTACAGTCCCTCGGTCACGTGATCGATAGTGAAGGAATTCATGTGTATCCAGCCAAGATTGAATCCCATAAAGAATGGACATCTCCTAATTCACCAACGGAGATTTCGTCAGTTTTAGGCTTGCAGGTACTAATCGAAGATTCATTGAAGGGTTTTCAAAGATCGCCAAACCAATGACTAAGCTTACTCAAAAGAAGGTCAAGTTTGAGTGGGGAGATAAACAAGAAGCAGCTTTTCAACTATTGAAGCAAAAGTTGTGCAGTGCACCAATCCTTGCATTACCTGAAGGAAGCGAAGATTTCATCGCATACTGCGATGCTTCGAAAGTAAGGGTTGAACAATTTAGGCGCTGTGTTGATGCAAAGAGAAAAGGTGATTTCTTATGCATCACGACACGCCAGTAAAAAGTCATGAAAAGAACTATACAACTCATGATTTTGGGGAACTTGGAGCAGTGGTGTTCGCTCTCAAGATCTGGAGACATTATTTATATGGAACTAAGTGTACGGTGTTCACCGATCACAAGAGTTTGCAACACATTTTAGATCAAAAAGAGTTGAACATGAGGCAACGCCGATGGTTAGAGTTGCTAAGTGATTACGATTGCGGATTATTTCTAATCACCCAGTGGAAAGCAAAATGTCGTTGGCTGAAGCATTAAGAAGCAAAAAGAAACGAGAACCACCATTAAGAGTTCGAGCCTTAGTCATGACTATTAGCTTGGATCTTCCTAAACAGATCTTAAATGCTCAGACTAAAGCGCGAAAACCAGAGAACATTAAGAGTGAAGACGTTGGGGGAATGTTGATTGAAAATGCTAAATTTCCAGAAGCGATTAAGAGAACGACAAATAAACCACGTGCGGATGCGGAACCCTATGCCCTCAAATGGTCAGAGTGGCTACCTTGTTTATGGGAGATTTACGTACATAGATACTGCAAGCGAGTCCCACAAATCAAAGTACTCTATACATCCGGGTTCTGACAAAATGTACCAAGACATGAAGAAGCTATATTGGTGGCCCAACATGAAAGCCGACATAGCCACTTATGTTAGCAAGTGTTTGACCTGTGCTAAGGTCAAGGCCGAACATCAAAGGCCATCAGGATTGTTGGTACAACCTAAGATACCTGAATGGAAGTGGGACAACATCACCATGGATTTTGTGACCAACTCCTAAAGACGTCCCAAGGCTATGACACAATTTGGTGATCGTTTGACTGCGGCTCACTAATCTGCGATCTTTCACAGAACCGATGAGAGAACCGATCCAATTGATAAAACTTGCAAGATTGTACCTAAAGAGGTGGTCCACAGACCATGGAATCCCTGTCTCAATCATTTGTGATCGTGACCCGAGATTCGCATCAAATTTCTGGAGGTCACTTCAGAACGCTTTGGGAACTAATTTTTGATATGAAGTACATCAACAAACCACAAAACAACGAGGCAAAAGCGAGAGGACCATTCAAACTCTCGAGGATATGCTGCGTGCTTGTGCAATCGACTTTGGAAAGGGTTGGGTTAACCATTTGCCATTGGTCGAGTTCTCATATAACAATAGCTATCACGCCAGCATCAAGGCCGCTCCATTCGAAGCACTTTATGGTCGAAAGTGTCGTTCACCTGTTTGTTGGACTGAAGTTGGAGAAGCTCAAATCCTTGGTCCAGAACTAATTCAAGAGACCACTGAGAAAATCATCCAGATCAAGCAAAGGATGCAAGCCGCTCGTGATCGACAGAAGAGTTACGCCGATCTGAAGCGTAAACCAATGGAATTCTAAGTCGGGGATAAAGTTATGCTCAAAGTTTTGCCTTGGAAAGGAGTCGTACGTTTTGGAAAACGGGGGAAGTTAAACCCTAGGTATGTTGGACCTTTCAAGGTGTTAGAAAAGGTTGGAGAGGTTGCTTACAAGCTTGCACTTCCAGAAGAATTGAGCAGAGTTCAAGTATACATTCCATGTGTCCAACCTGAAAAAGTGTCCATGGCCGACGAACCATTTAGCCGTTTTCCGTTGGATGACTCATCTTGATGAACAATCTAATTTTGTTGAGGAACTGTAAAATAGTTGGCCGTGAATTAAACGTTGAAGCGCAGCCGGATCACCCATTAGTCAGAGGTTCGATGAACTCCAAGAGAGGTCCCGAGTTCACGTGGGAACGTGAAGACCAATTCAAGAAGAAATATCGACACCTCTACACCAAGACCTCACCGTCGTCAAGTGCTGCATCGGAGCCTTGAGGACCAGGCTCTTCTAACGGTGGGAAGTCTATAACACCCGTGTTTTTCAAGTCATTGACGACGTCGATAAATCCGCAATGTACCTTTTATGATTGTACCGTTTGCATTAAAACGTAAAGTTTAAGCTAAATCGCGTAAGCTAAAAATTAGCGTTCAATGTAAACAGGCATCAAACAATTAAATGTTTACATCAAGCAAGGGTTAAGTAATTATTTTGAGAATAATTATTAACTTTGTTCATTTTATTTTTATCGGATACGTAAAGTGTATACGTTTCGCGATAAATTGCGTTTAGGCACTCCCGGAACCACCAAAACTTTTCTATGCTTCAACAAATACCCACATTTATACCCAATACATAAAAATTACTCAACAACATCACATATATCTTATATTAGCCGAAATTAAAGAGTTATATGCAAGAAAATGAAAGAAATCTTACACAACTTGGTCAATGTACCTCTCTTGCATTTAAACCTAGCCCATGCCTGGTCTCTTTGACCAAAAGACTAAGACCAAGACCCATCCCTAAGACCTTACCATGTTTCCTTGACTAAGTCTTGCACCATATATGCATGTACTAAATGAAAAAACATACAAGTAAAACGCTTTACAAAAATCAAACAAAATACTGGGCTTTTACTGGCTTCCCCCTTTCGCCACACATAATCTTTACGGCAACAAGCACACCTTTTATAACAAACCCATACAAAATTTTATTCAACCTATACACTTCTATACACATCCATCCTAAGATGTTCTAAGGTGTTTCCAACCATTGAATCACCATTTACAAGTAAAACAAGAAAAGGAAGCTAGGGTCTTTATTAAGAAACAAGGGTTACTGTGCAAGCTTGGAAACTGAGGGCTAAACGAAGGGATTAACATATGTTATCATCATCATCACACATCCTAAAGTCTACTTTAACTCTTTATTTCTTATAATTTCATTAATAAGCATATGTTAATTCTTTATAGCATAAAATCACCATTTATGATTTTTAACATGTAAAAAAGGAATTTTTATTTGGTGTCAACATAATGTTATGCACTTTATATATCTTATATGTTAATGACATCATGTTAAATGGTCACACAAGTGAAATTTACACTCTTTGTTTATGTATGAAAATTATTATGTATTTAATTAGGGTTATACAAAATTTTCCATAATAAATGTTTCAATTAAATGATGGTAAATGACATGTTAGATGTTGATTAAGTACTTTTTTAATAATCATGTTATTAGAACACTAAAATAAAGTCATGTAGGAAGAAATACACATGTACACTTATGGTTTTATATATAACAGTATGACTAAGTATAAACTTGTTGATAAAAGAGGTTATTTATGAAAGTTAAGGTTAAAAGTATAATATGGCATTGGTAAATTTGGTCATAGTGAGGAAATTAAGGAACTACCATGGACTCTTATTATATGTAACACATATGACATATATGAAATATAAGACTTGTGGTAGTTTACAAAAGTGGAAAAGTATGAAAACAAGGATATATATGGACTTAACAAACTCAATCAAACATTCTGTCCAAAAATTGTATAAAAATATACTTATAATATATTTTTAATAAGATAAATACATTACACGACGATTTCCTAAAAATAAGAAACTTGTCAAACGGATAAAAACGGAAAAAGTTATAGTAAAAACAATTTATACGATATATAAACGGATTTAAAAAAGAATTTTTTAAAAAATTATTCAAATACATGCAAGTTTGATTTTTTAATAACTAATACATATTTATTTAGGATTCCAAAATGAATAAGAAATCGAATTTTCAATTAATTAACGAATGAGTTATGAATTTCGCGAGTTTACGCAATTAATACTTTTTATAAAACTATTTTTATAAAAGATTACAATTCATGACAGAAAGTTACCATTTTTTGTGTAAACCTCATAAATTATAGAACTTATCAAAAACGAGAACGTCCTCGAAAGAATCGCTAAAAACTGGCGCTATAACGAATAAATAACACATATACAACGGGTTTTAACGACAACAAATACATTAAAATAAAAGCACGTCTGATGTAACAGTAAAAGTTACTGTTCACCAGAGGGTTAAAATACTGAAAATGTCAATATGAATAACACTTCCTAATAACTAAAAGATTGGCATAAGAAAACGTTAAAATTCGGGCTAAAACGCAAAATTATGCTAGTTTTAACTTAAAACTGTAATTATAAACGTTTTAACTTATTAAACCAATTTATACCAAAAAGCCATTATTTTAGGTGTATTGATCATGTAGAAATTATATGATATGCGGCGATATCCACAATGTACTATATTACTAGGGAGTATGTCATACTGAGGCCTCTCGTAATGGCGTATCGACAATTTGGATTTGTTACGAATTAAAATTGTCATAACTTCCTCGAACGTCATGTCATGGACCGACTTAAATTATGATAGCCCAACAGATAGTACGATATAACAACTATATGAATTATAATCAAGTATCGGCACTTATACGACATTATGATAATTTTAGGTTTCAATTCGATCTTTTAACGTGACGCTTTATCTGCTGAAAATTAGGATTAACATCCAAACTCAAGGTAGATTCATAGCCCCACATTTTTTACGATTTTAATGATTTAAAATTATGGGGGTTAAAACATGCTTTGGTTTTATAAATTGGAACCAAGTATTGATTACATGTTTGCCCTAAGTAGCGATAACCCAAGTTAAAGCCCATTAATCAAGGAACTGTCAATTTGCCATAGAGTAGTTGGGAATTACATTATTTGAGCGCAGAATTTTATTTAATAATCTATTCGTGTAACGACCTCACCCGTCGGGTGATTAGCTAACTCCTGGGAACGAACTTTATAGCATGTCAAATTTAGGATGTATAGGTTATACATCCGCATGGGCGTAAATTGCAATATATAATTTTAATTGCAAAAAGCAAACACAAGAAGATTGTCGAGCATCATGTCATGAGCTTAGTGGTATAAATGTAAATCTATTTTTGTGATGTTCTGCATTTGTTAGCATTATCACTGGAAAAACTTGCGGTCTCGCAATATTTTGATTTAATCAAACTATGAATTCACCAACATTATTGTTGACTATTTAAAGCAATGTTTTTTTCAGAAGACAGTTAACATAATAGCCCAAGATACATGGAGATTTTTGTTTTGGAAGTCATGCTAAAGATATGGTTTGTTTTATGTTGTAAACCAGTATCTTTGTAATAATAATCAGGAACAAGTTAAAGCTTCGGGCTATTTGTATCAAATATTTGTTAAATTCAATGTATCAGTTTTAAAACGACTTTTTGGTCGTTCTATATATATCTTGTGTTATAGTATCTTTATAAGTAACACGCCACCGGACTCTTATATCCATTCGACCCAATTTGGGGGGTGTTACATCACCAATACAAGGGGTGCGTATTGATTTGGTCCCTAGGAAAAAATCAACTATTTTTTATTCTTTCTTTCTTTTGAAACAACCTATAACGCTCGTCAGTTTGTCCTTTCTTATAAAGTTGTAGCATATCTTCGTGGCTTAAAAGCTTATTTTCGAGCTCCTCGTAGTGGCTTATTTTTTTGGTTAAGAGCTTATTGTAGAGCTTCTTTGAGTTTTTGGTTGAGCTTACTTGTGATTTACAAAGTTTGTGGCTCGAAACAAGTTCAAACTTGGCTGATACAAGAGTCGAAGTTAGGTGCGTTCAAGGTGTTTGATAAACTGACATATCGAACAACTCAAGCTTGTGATATCGAACAACTCAAAACCATTGATACCGAACAACTCCTGTATCGAACAACTTTACTATCGAACAACTCATTTCTTTGAGTACCGAACAACTCTAGCTTCCTTTAAATTCGAACAACTCGTTTTTCCTTGATACCGAACAACTCAAGATTTTTTGAATACCGAACAACTCATCTATTTGAGTATTGAACAACTCAAGTTCTTTGAGTATCGAACAACTCAAGTTCCTTTGAGTATCGATCAACTCAAGTTCCTTGAGTATCGAACAACTCAACACTTTGTGTATCGAACAACTTTTCTATCGAACAACTTTGCTACCGAACATCTCATCTTCTTTTCGAACCGAACAACTATCAAAGCATTAGGAACCTATTTAACAAGTTGACGGAAAAAAATCTTACACGTTTTGAGCTATTTCGGGTTTTTTGGTTTCGAGTGTCGGTTAACTACGGGACTCTTAATATTCTTCATCATTACTACTAGCCCGATCGGAACTCGTTTCGATCATCGTGGTAAATTCACATGTTACCGACGATCACCGTACAAACTAGAAAGAACTAAAATACATTCGTTACATTTATGTAAATCTCATCGAAGAAGACAAAGAAAAACAAGGAGGGAACTGCTTTTATTAAACCAATTTCCGAAATTACTTTTGAAAATTGCATCTTTAGTCCCTGGTGTTCAATACATTTCACCATTCGTCCTTTATTAGCTTGTTAACCCTCTTTGTTAAAACATCATTACACCGTTAGTCCTTATTCCTTTATAACAGCCCGTTAGCCCTCCAAAGTGAATTTCAATTGCACCGTTTGTCCTTATTTGAGTTTTAATTAACTAGTACTCATTTTAAGTTCAACGTTTGTGCACCGGTCATCGTTTTAAGCTCATTTTTCGCCAATAAAAGCTCAAATTCTTCAATTTCAACCACAATTAATCATTGTTTCACGGTTTTTTCTTGATTTAGTAAAATCCTATAAAAGTCGATTCTTTTTACGGTTTAAGTCATAGATTTGTAAAATCCCGTGAACGTCAATTGGTTTCAATCCACAACAACAATCACTTTACCCACTAAAGATCCTTGCATATCATTTCACATCACTTTTGCAATGTCGACTCAACAAGACATCAATGCTTTTAGAGCACAACGACTAGCAAACACACATGATCCTTTGGCATTAATGGCAAACACTCAGACACCGTTTCACCTAGATCAATCATCACTCATTACCAACCTACAACATCCACAACCCAACAACAACTTTGTCCAACAACCTTCATTCAACACGAACTACATGCCACAACCAATGCAGAATCTCGAAGACAGTTCAGATCCCACAACTGCAATGAACAAGGCACTTGCTTTAATAGCTAAAGCATTCAAAATCAACACCATTCCAACAAACAACAACCAAAGAAGTTCATTAATTCCCCGCAATAATCAAATTGCACAACCAGGTATGGACACGAGCCAAGACATCAAAATGCAAATGGTTGATGACAATGTTGGAAATCAGGTGAGACAAAATGCTGTGCAGAATGATGGGAATGAAGTTGGGCAAAATGCAGTTCAGAATCCGGGTATTCAGAATGTTGAAAATATGAATGGGCTTAGTGTTGTTTTGGAAATTGCAAATCAGTATGGGAATGGAAATGTTGTTACAGCACCGGCTGAGGGTAATGGTAATGGTATCAATGGTAATCTGATAAGGTGTTACAACTGTCGAGGAGAGGGTCATTATGCCAGCAACTGCACAGTAAAGCTAAGAAAACGAGATGCTGCTTATCTTCAGCAACAGCTACAGATTGCCCAAGAGGAAGAAGTAGGGATCCAAAGCACTCAAGAGGAATTTGAATTCATGGCTGCTGTAGATGCTTATGAAGAAACTAAGAGAGTAACAATGAACTGCACTTCAGAGGATACATTGCAGCAAGCATCCTTATCTGGAACTCAGTCCTGACAATGCGTCCCGTCTATGGACTCTCAGATGGATCAACTTGAGTACCCAGAGAATGGAAACAATTGCTATGATCACGATCTAATTCAATATGCATACTCACGAAGTGAGTATACTGATCTCCAACCTAGATGCGTTGATCGTACGAAAGAAAAACTTGAAAATTGCATTATTAAAAAGGAAAAAGAATAGTTGTTCTTTGGAATAATTGGTACACAAAATGTGAAGAATGCAAATATAACAAGATTTCGTATGATAAAGCTTATAATGACATGCAATAAAAGATCAAATGGTTGCAAGCTCAGTTGGGAGATCTCAAGGGTAAGAGTAGTGATACTCAATGTGCATCAAATACCCTTGACCCTTTGTTTCAGAAACTTGAAGGAATGAGAAAGTGTCATTAGAATCTCAAGTTCTTGAATTATGCCCAAAGAAAAATGCTCATACTTAAGACCACAAACATAAATCCTGTTTTGACTCTAACAAGGACACAAGCTCAAACCAATTCAAATAATTGACTCATTTGCCAAAAACAATTGTATGACCACCATTTTATATGACAAATGCTAAAGCCTAAAGAGCGCCAGTTATTTTGATAAGGTTTTTCTGAACGAAAAGCACCACAAAAGGGACCGAGAACGAATACTATGTTTACAAAGCAATCAATCTTGGGGAAACCACCTTCTTTCCTTCTTATTAAACCAAAACTTTATTCGTCACTTCCCTTTCCAAAATCCTCGGTTCTTTCCCAAAGTTGATAAATGAATGCTTTTTCCCAAACCAGTCACTTCAAACTCACACTTCCACACGAGAATCATCTTCTAAAAGGTGTGTTCAAAACTGTTAAGAGTTATGCCCTAGAATCCTTAGGACTAATCATTATAAACCATCTAGGGTAAATATAATGGTTGTCCCCTAACAAGAAACCTGTTAAATCAAGCGTTAGGACAAAATCAATCAATGCTATCAGCAACCAAATGTCATCCATAGGCAACAAGCTAACTCTAACTTAAGGTGGGATTTTCTCTCCCTACAGAGAGAAACAACGCTGCTAAGTACAATAATCCACAGCCTGCTAGTGTTCAACTTTCCAAGTCTAAAGTAGTTGTCCTCTCGAATTAACTCTTCGAGAAATTAGAAAAAACCCATAGGAATTCTCAATTCCCAAGACTCAGAAGCATAAGTCATCTGAATTTAATAACATTAGAGCTTGCCATTAGAAATCTAAATCCGAAGTTGTTTGTGCTAGTTGTAAGGGGCAATGTTTTGTAAGTCGGCCAATCAATGATGTCTGTATGCTTAAGTTATGTGAATGACCATGAATACCCAGTCTGATAACCAAAAGCGCCAATGTCTCAAACTTGAAAAATCAAAAGAAACATAAGGCAAATGTCAAGAAATCAAAGGAGTTAGGGTCCCCAAAGAAGTCTTTCTTCATATAGGCCGTAAGCAAACCTAGAAAGGGGAGAGTCTTAGGTGGGTTGCCAACTGGAATGAAAATTTTTGCCGATTGTGTGGAAAATTTACTGCCATCCATAACAACCGAGAAAGAATCTTGATAAATCTGTGTGTGACAATGCAAGTCTTATAATCTCTCGAAACCTTCAAGCAGGCAAAGGTTTTCGAATTCTAGCTTCTCGTCCTTGGCAGGTTATCAAGACTAAGAAACAGCAAACTATCGATCTAATCCGATTGTTGTATCTCTAATTTTCAAAGTCCAATGGTTTATTATTAAATTCAGATAATAACCCTTCTTCAAAGAAAATGAAAATTGTAAGCTTCATTGCAGTTATCCTTAACAACGAAAAGAGAAATCTTTTTGGTCTGAGCTAGTAATCAAACATACAAAGTTTGTATCTCAAGTCTATGGCTTGTATCAAAATACATATTGCAACCCGATCTTCAAATAAAAGGGAGTGTACGCTTCAGTTGCGCTTTCCCTGAAAAAGAAGAGAAATCTTCTCTTTTCACACTCAGTTAGATATATAGTCATGACGTCGATGGTAGAGTTAGAAGTCTGATTCGGTCATTTGTTCGACGAATTATCAAAGGGAGAAAATCATGTTAAGTCTTCCGCTGTTACTACTGCTGATGCATCCGATAAATGTCAACAACAACAAGATTCAACTTCATCTACTTCAACTCTAGCAACAACTATCACTGCTGATGGAGACTTCGACTGTGTAAATATTTTTAAAAAAAAAAATGCGCTTACCTTATTTTGGATTTAATAAAAACTAATAACCAAAGAAAACAAAATATAAAAATATAAAACCAGTAAAACAAAATACAAAATTAAAAAATTTCAAAATAAAAAAATACAAAAAGAATCTTCTTCCGACATGTTCTCTCGAACAATCGATTACTTTGGTGCACCTCAGAAATGTTGTGTTAATATTAACACAGGTGCAATAAATGAAGTTCGTGAAGCGAGAGTTTTTAGCATGCTTTCAAAACATGTCCTTTCATTTTTCTCATAACCGACTTCTAAGTAAAAAGTCACTTTAGGACTTCGGTCTCCAAAGAAAGGAAACTGTTCATTAATGTTCATTTTATCCTAAACAAAACGAGGGAAGCTCATATCTAGCTCGGTCTTGAAGCCAAGTCCATATAAACATTCAAAGTTTTGAATGCAGCAAGAGAAGTTTTATAAGGAAAATAATTGTAAATAAGAATATCTCGCCATATTTTCCTGTTGAGCACAATTTTTCATCTGAATTCTCAAAAAGAAAAATTCAAATTCTTTCAATCTTGTGTCTCAACAAACTCCTACTCTATGTTTTCAATCTATTCTATAATTGATGTGGAGTATAATAATATGAAATCCTTCTGCATGCACTCCCTGAGTTCTCCCTCAGACTTTGTTAGGCTCATTTTAATTTCGGGACAATAACTTGTTATAATTACTAATTTTCAAAAAGTTGTAAACAACATATCGCAATTTTTTTGAGGGGGGAGAAAGTGAGTAAATGTGAGTCAATACTGATAATAATGGATTAACGATATCATTCAATCTATAAGGTGCGTTCCTGAAACCTCGCCAGAAAAGAGTGCAAAACGTCTTTCATAATATGGTCATATGTAGTAAGGAGGGCGCTTTTTGGTACTCTTGAAACACTCAATGTGTCCATCAAATGATATCTCAACAGCGTTATTTGATTTTCCATCAAATGGTTTTTTTATGGATACTTCATGGCAATATATCCAAAGACCGACCAACCTGTATTTACCAGGGAGTTAGCGAGGGGGCGGCGGTTAAGGTAGGTATATTCGTTCCATGATCCCGCATAACCGAGGGAATCTTACCCAGGAACCACTCCACGTTTGGATAGAGATAGATCTCTCCTAGGTATGATTGAAAAAAAGGAGTAAAAGTGAGATAAGGTAATAGTGCCGATGAGATGAGCGTAGTGCCTGGGAAGTAAACCCAACAAGGTGCTAGTCATGAAGTCTCGTAAGCTACGTGAAGGGGTTGAAGAATGAAAAAGAATTGTAAAGATAAAGGGTGAAAAGAAAGAAAAGCCGCTCCATAGCAACCATAGGCAGAAACCCGGGTCAATGCATAATCTATCGTCAATCAAAAGATGATTCTGATATGAACGACACGTCAGCATGGACCCAGTGATGCATTTAACAACCCTCCTTAGCCACTCAGTATCTCTCAAAATATTTATGTTCATCTTCTCACGGAGATGCAACACATTTCTATATCGCTTTCTCATTCCGAGATCGTTGATATTGAAAAGGTGGCAGTCCGCTTGCTCAGCCACACGATTACCAAATAACAAATTGTACCTTATAGAGTCTAGAGCCAACGATATCCATCAAAAATCTCTCTAGGGACACAAAATTCCAATATACAAAAAAATTTTGTACATCATTATACAACAATTGGTATCATTAAGTCCTACGCATATCACTTTGAGTGCATAATTGCCCAGAACATCAGGAGTGATACTCTTTAGTATTCACGTGAAGATGGAGAATCCCTTGCGATTGAGCCAATCAACAATCTCTTGTAATGTGACTTTGTCGAGATATCTATATGAATCAACTTGTGTCAACCATGGAAAGAAACGATGGTACTATTCAAGTATGAATCAAACTTGTTCCAGTAATATGAATTGTGACGACTCAATCAGAAAGAAGAGTAACTATCTTATTAACGTCTGTACCGGTGTTTGTCTGCTTTTTGAGACCGCACCGGTAATGAGAATGGCTAGTGCCCAAGCTGAAAACCCTATCAAAGAAGAATTCTTTTGAATTCTAATTCTAACCTGATCACAGGCAGTATTTATGGTACTGATTAACATCGGGGACCCGTGTTTTAATGCAACCAAATTCGACAAAGTGACAAAGACCCTTTCGTCCATGAATGGTTTTCTCTTAAACCCCAACTTGCAGTTTTTCGCTGACGTTAGCAGCTTCTAGTCCCATAACAGTTCAAGATCAAGACCATCACATGCTCAATCCACAAAGTTTAATACATGAATTAAAGCTCAATCTATCAAAGTCTTCCGCAATCTCTGATGAACAACACTCCCTCCATAAGAACATTTTTATTGTACAAGTATCAGGATAAAAGAAAAGGAGTGATTGAGGGAGATTGTTATGCAAAGCTTTTAAGGTCATAGCATAGGGGTGGAGACACAAGATCGCAAGGCTGCATAAAGAATTCAAGTATAAAGATAAGATATCTCAGTAGTCAGAAACAAATCAAGGCCAAATGACCACGATATCAGTATTTTTTGTCAAAGAATATCAAGTTAAAGAACAAGATCCAAATCACCAGAGCATGCAAATGGAACTTCAAAAAGGAAATCCTAAGAAGTACTAAGTGAAGTTGTAGGGGTGGGTTTAGGGGTGGACTCCAACGTGGACACTCAAGACGTCACAAAAGGATCCACAAATGAATGACCACGCCCTTAGTGGTGAGATTGATAGCCGTGTATTTAAAAAGTGATGACATTAATATTCCGAGCCTAGTATAAGTAAAGACGTATTTTACGGGTAATTTTATTTAAGCTAGTTAGGCCTTGAGTATGTTCGGGCCAAGCCCATTTGTATTATGATCCGGCCCAACACAAAGCCCACAAGAATAGTCCTTTCTTGTAGCTATTTAAAGCCCTCTCCAAGTGTGGAGAGGGTGTTGCATCTCATTTTTCTTTTGTGGAACAAGTAACCATTTTTCTTCTTTTTGTTTACTTTTCCTCTCTCTAAAAAATCTTCTTAATTTTGTGTTTGAGGTGCAGAAATGATATCCTAACACTACCCAAGCAAAACGACTACAGGTAAAGAGATCACAAAATCCGTTAATAGCTGATAGTTTGATCTAAAGAACTAAAGGTTATCAATGGCACCTTGTTATTGCAATGAAGCTTTGACTAGTCCATAGCAAACGGCTCAGGTTAAGACATATCAAATCCGTTTGAAGGCTGGTATTTGCAAAAAACTAACAACGCCAACTTAGTTTGTGATGATGCTGTGGAGCTATGATGCAGAGGATGAGATGATGTTAAAGATTAAAAGTCAAAGTATGATTTGTCTTCAAATCAACAACAAACAGATCATCATTAAAGAGAACTTAATTGTATTAAATAGAATTGTTGTGGATCAATCCCGAAAAAGCTCAAACTGAAGAGAAAACTGATGAAACAGAATGTTAACAAGTGAAGTTCAAGTTTAAGTGGGAGGATTGTTAGGAATTTATGTAAACAGACCTAATACTCTTTATTTAGTGTGTTATAGTTATTCTGCTAGATACATGTGTAGTACTGGTAGAAGGCGATTATCAATAGTTAGTTGGTAGTGGTAAATAATTAATATGTATTATAAGAAAGTATAATTCTGCTTACGCAAGAAGTTTAGTAAGAGTTAAATCATATGCATGAGCTATTTTAGGAAATGATATGCCATTAATCTTTATACGCGGTTTGTAAAATCCCATTAGGGTTTCCTTAGTCTATAAACGGGAGGAACCCTTAGCATAGTTTCGGTAGATATAGTTTCTAACAACAGAGTCATAAGAGATCGAAATAGTAAACATAGTTTGTAATCTTACAACCTAGACAAAATTCATTCAAAGTTAATATAAAAGTTTCTTTTGTGATATTCAATATTTGTTACCTTCTTTAGCATTATTGCTTCAATGGATCAAAACCTCTTTTTCCCTAACCTCTTCGTTGGAAAACTCGCCGGAGCATCATCTTCCACCGCATCTCCGTCAAACAATACACCGTTCTCACCGGTAAATTCCGTGTAGTCATCTTCAGCAAACCTCCCAATTTTTGACATAAACCCTAGTTTCAAAATCAATTGAATACTCAAAAATTGAATTCAATCAAGTATGATTTCGTTTTTAGAGACAAAGTCATATGACTTTTTGAGATCAGTTTGTAGAGAGGGTTTGGTGGATTAGATGTTGTGTGAGTTGCTGGATTAGATGTTGTGTGAGAGCAGAAGGAAGAGACGCGATGAAGACACGTATACCCCATTGTGGAGAGTTGTAAAACTAAATGCACCGGGCGGGTCAAGGCAAAAGTTATAAATGCGAGGGTCGGACTTTGGTTGGGTCATCATTTAATGCAATAGCAATCCTGGTAATTGTATTGTAGTTATAATACCCTATCTACACTTTTATTTTTTATTTTTTAATTTTTATAATTTTGTTTGTATTATAAAAGTGTGAAATACAAAAAACGGAACGAAAAATATAAAGTTTGATAAGTCAAAAGCAGTAAAGCATGAAAAATACACAGCAGGAAGGTGTCTTCTCCTGTTAATATAGTGGGTAAAACTGCTGAAAAAAATTGTGGAACAGAGACTATAAAGATTTACAAGTCAAAGAAATGTCAAATGTAAAAAATACGGAACGAAAATTATAAAAAAACTGTATTATGATGTCATTACACCGGGTAGAAGAGGAGGAGGGGAGGGGGTAGTGGTGGTAGGAGGGTAGGGATAACTAGAGGTGGCAATCTTGACCCAAATATAAAAGAATGGGTTTAATTGGGTCATTTTGGTCTTTAAGTTAAATAAAGTTTGGATCCAATGGGCTTTTAAACATACTTTTAAATTAAATGAATGGGTCCAATGGGTCATAGGCATGGGTCGAATGGGTCGACCTAGTTAAACTTTAACCTAATTAGTTATAACTTCTTAAAAAGTGATATACTCTAATCATAACTTTTTTTTTACGTTTATACGGTTTTTGGACGTTTTCATATGTTTTTTACGTTTTCGTCAAATTTCTTACGTTTCCGTCCGTTTTTTTACGTTTTCGTCAGATTTCTTACGTTTTCGTCAGATTTCTTACGTTTTCGTCTGTTTTTTTACGTTTTCGTCCGATTTCTTACGTTTTCGTCTGTTTTTTTACGTTTTCGTCTGATTTCTTACGTTTTCACCCGATTTCTTACTTTTTCGCCCGTTTTTTTATGTTTTGGTCAGATTTCTTACGTTTTCATCTTTTTTTACGTTTTCGTCAGATTTATTACGTTTTCGTCCCTTTTTTTCGTTTTCGTCCGATTACTTACGTTTTCGTCTGTTTGTTTACGTTTTCGTCCGATTTCTTACGTTTTCGTCTGTTTTTTTACGTTTTCGTCTTTTTTTTACGTTTTCGTCTGATTTCTTACGTTTTCGTCTGTTTTTTTACGTTTCGTCTGATTCTTGACGTTTTCATCCGCGATTCATTACTTTTTCGCCCTTTTTTTACGTTTTGGTCAGATTTCTTACGTTTTCGTCTGTTTTTTTACGTTTTCGTCCGATTTATTACGTTTTCGTCTCTTTTTTTCGTTTTCGTCCGATTTCTTACGTTTTCGTCCGTTTTTTACGTTTTCGTCCGTTTTTTAACGTTTTCGTCCGATTTATTACGTTTTCGTCTCTTTTTTCGTTTTCGTCCGATTTCATACGCTTTCGTCCGATTTGTTACGTTTTCGTCCGATTTGTTACGTTTTCGTCCGATTTCTTACGTTTTCGCCTGTTTTTTTACGTTTTTGTCAGATTTCATACGCTTTCGTTTGTTTTTTTACGTTTTCGTCCGATTTCTCATGTTTTCGTCCGATTTCTTACTTTTTCGTCCGATTTCTTAAGTTTTCGTTCGATTTATTACGTTTTTTACGTTTTCGTCCAATTTCTTACGTTTTATACGTCTTTATTCGTAAAAAAAATCAGACGAAAACGTAAGAAATCGGACGAAAACGTAAAAAATTGACGAAAACGTAAGAAAACGGACGAAAATGTAACAAAACAGAGGAAAACGTAAGAAAACGGTCGAAAACGTAAAAAACGTATGCAAACGTAAAAAAACTGACGAAAACGTAAGAAATCGGACAAAAGCGTAAAAAAATGTACGGACAAAACGTAAAAAAACGTATGCAAACGTAAAAAAACTGACGAAAACGTAAAAACGGACAAAAACATAAAAAAACGGATGAAAACGTAAAAAACGGACGAAAACGTAAAAAACGGACGAAAGCGTAAGAAAACGGACGAAAACGTAAGAAATAACGTAAAGAATCGGACGAAAACGTAACAAAACGGACGAAAATGTAAGAAAATGGTCGAAAACGTATGCAAACGTAAAAAAAACTGACGAAAACGTAAGAAATCGAACGAAAACGTAAGAAATCGGACGAAAACGTAAAAAATGGACGAAAACCTAAGAAAACGGACGAAAACGTAACAAAACGTAAGAAAACGGTCAAAAACGTAAAAAACCATATGCAAACGTAAAAAACTGACGAAGACGTAAGAAATCGGACGAAAACGTAAGAAATCGGACAAAAACGTAAAAAAACGGACGAAAACGTAAGAAATCGGACGAAAACGTAAAAAACCAGACGTAAACGTAAGAAAACGAACGAAAACGGTCGAAAACATAAAAAAACGTATGCAAACGTAAAAAAATGACGAAAACGTAAGAAATCGGACGAAAACGTAAGAAATCGGACAAAAACATAAAAAACGGACGAAAGCGTAAAAAAGGACGAAAACGTAAAAAAATGGACGAAAACGTAAAAAATAGACGAAAACGTAAAAAACGGACGAAAACGTAAAAAATACGGACGAAAACGTTAGCTAGCTTCAGCATCCTTATTTACTTTTTTTGTAATTTTCTAACTTCTTGCTAATGGTTTTTTAATAAAATTGTTGTTCAAAAAAAAAATGTTATAACGAAGATACATGCATGCTAACTTTATTCCACTTCGAAACCTAATATTTTGTTATTTACCTTCACCTACTAATACAATTACTTTTGATTAGGGGCAGAGGGAAGATTTTTAGTTAAGGGAAGCTGACCGTGCTTAATGCAAACAGCCATAATGATAAGAGGGCTTCAATGTAAAAAAATAGTAGAAAAGTAGCTTGTAATATACACAATTAATGAATAAATAGGCTGATTATGGATGACTTAGCACCCACTAGTCCCCCTATCACTAGCTCCGCCCCTGATTTTGAAATAATATTGCTTGCATCATTTTTTTTTTGAACAGGCTTGCATCAATTCGAGACGTAATTATTGATGCATTTGAAGCGATAGTAAAAGCAAATTCCGTGGCTCTAAGCACATTGGAATGACGTATTGGTAACATATCAAATTTTGCATTAACCTAAAGTTTTCAAATTCAATGTACACCTCTATTAACCACAATAATATTCATTGTATTTATACATCATGTGTCATGGTCATATATCAACATTGTTTATATTTTTAGTATATTTTTACATCTTTAAAAACCAACCCAAAATAGTTGTATTTACTTTAGTTAAGAAAGCTTAAAGTTAAGGGCATCCACGGTAATACTTCCTTCGTCTCAAAATTATTGTCATCCGACAAAAAACACACAGTTTAAGAAAAATGCATTTATTACTGCTTTCTATTTCTTGCTTTTTGACAGAATGACAGTTTTACCCTTAGTTAATTAATTAAAGTCTTCTTTCAAGTTTTATAATAATAATTTCAAACAAGGGTAATATAGTAAACTTAATCTAACTTCCCTATCTATTTTTAGTAGTGGACAGTTAAATTGGGACATCCCAAAAAGGAAACGTGAACAATAAAGATGAGACGGAAGGAGTAATGTTTTATAATTGGATTAGAATACTCTAAAGTTGAGTCAAACATGATACATTATGTTCACCAATCACAAATAAGTTAAATATATACAACATTTCTTTTTAATAAAAATCAAGGGCTCACTAATTTATTTACACTCACAACAAACTTAACATGATGTATCATGTTTGACCGCAACTTGAGAGGATCTTTTTCCTTTATAATTTTGTCAAATTCTATTAGTATATCATTAAACTATAAACTTTATAATCTTTTTGGTGTTATATGTTTGTTTGCTATGCATAATAATTATGTTTTTTTTCTTCTTAAAAGGTGTGTTTTTTGTCGGTGAATTATAATTTTAAGACGAAAGAAGTATAATTTTCTCACATCCCTCAAACAAGTATTTAATTATGAAAAAATTAAAGACCATAAACCTTTTCATGACACATATGCACAATATATGAAACTTATGTGCTGTTTGTTTATTAAGAGGCTCTGAATCTGAATCTGAATATTCGGTAGAAAAGTCTGAATCTGATATTCATCTTAATCTGAATAAGTGGTTAAGAAATCTGAATCTGAATGAAATAAAACTGTTTATTTTGGAAAAATGTCTAGATGTGTTTAACTATAATTTTTACAATTTAAATATAAAATGATTGCATTTACACAAGAAATAAACTTCATTAAATAAAAAAAATTATAATATAATCAATTTAAAGTTTGAATTGAACTTCTTTAAACGATTAACTAAATGAGACGCGTTAGAATTGAGATGTATGAGTTTGAAACCGTACCCTTCAATTTGAACAAAAGATGAGTTGACACATACACTCTTTATCTAACAAAACATATGCAATGATTCTATTTAATACTTTTAATACAAAAGCAAAAGTGGATTAAAAAAATCAAGAAATGAGAAAAAACACTAAAATATGTCTTTGAATACCACGTTATGTCATTTTACATGAGCTTTGATTTCACATGTTTTACTAAAAATAAAAGCTCGAATTAATCAAAGCGCCGGATTAAGCTT
>BQNB010048906.1:0-28070 GCA_026074375.1 Tanacetum coccineum
CCCATTTGCTTAGGACAAGCAAATACTAAGTGTAGGGGTATTTGATGATGTGTTATTTTATACACTATTTCAGGGTCATTTAACCTTCTAAATCATGCAAATATGCCCATATTATGTGCTTAATCATTTGTTTTTAGGTTTTTAGTACTTAGATGGCATTTGGAGGGAATACACATGACTTGGGCTCATTTAGAGAAGAAACGGACGAGATTACGGACCTACAGCAAATACTTGAAGAAATATTGCTTACAGGGCGTGGAGACGACGTCGCAGGCATAAAGCGACGCCATCGCGATCCATCTAGTGACGACGTCAGAGAATTAGTAACGGCATCAAGACGTGGCCGAGTTAATAAGGATCTAGAATCATCCACGTAGCGACGGCGTCAGTATTACAACGTGACGCCGTCGCAGCGATATCTCTATATATACTAAACCGATTTTAGGGTTTTATATGTGTAACTTTGTATAACTTTTGGGAGACGAACCCTAGCTCTTGTAGCAGCTTCATAGTTCGTTTTTAAGTCCTCAAAACCCTATTGTACTACCTTGAATCCATGTTTTAATCCAAGTAAGGTTATTTATCTTTAATCATTCCATATGTCTATGTGTTGTGTGATTGATTTATCTCTTTTCTTTCATTATAACAAGCGAGGCTAAACACTCCTTTGTATTTGCTTATGATTGCATGAAAGTCAGATTATAGATCCTTTCACTGTTGCTTCTTGATTGATGCTTGTGCGCGTTAGGTTCTAGAAAACCAGCTTTTGTATGTATTGTTGTAGACACGTCTAGGGAAACGTGAGTGCGTAGAAAGGATACCATCGGGTAACAGTCTGCATACTACCTTGACCCTTTATATGGTTGATCCCTCTTAAGATATTTCACACATATTTAATATACTCTTATGGGTTGTAATAGTCTTTATACTACCTTACTTGTGTTGTGCCTTAATGGAATATTAAATAGATGATGGATTCGTGTAATTCGTTCATAACTTATGAAATACTTACACATTACATCACAAGTGTGACAAGGCAACAATATTAGGAGAAACAACCTGATAAGTAATGCATGATTAAGTAAATATATTTAATTATCCTAAAGTTATCACCAGTAGATTACTTTATTAATTAGTTTAGTTAATAGTTTATTCAAACCTACCCATCAGTTCTTTCTCCTTGATCCTTGCTCCCCCCTCTCTAACCCTGCTCCCCTCTCCACCACCCTCTTCTTCCACCCTCCCCCTGGCTGTCGCTCCACATCCCCGACAAGCCTTCTCCCGCTCTTTCTCTACCCTTCCCCTCCCCTTCTCTCAAACAAGATTTACCTGCTTTTCTATAAATATAAAATACAAAAATAATATTCTCTTAACCTCTAGAATTCTATTAGACCGTGATCAAGCCTTCCCAACCTATTCCCCTAGAGAACGATAACAACTCCTGAGTCTTGCCTATACTACTACTACAACGGTTAGGTACTCTGCCTAGGGAGTTGTAAATCTTCTTGTTGAAGTCCTACGATGACACCATCATTTACATAATCATAATCTTGACTTAAACAAGACATACCTTGATAGGATTGATTCTAACACTTGAATGTTTCTATGAATACATTAATATCACCAAATTCATCATGCTTAATTTTGAAGAAACCCTTAAAATGTTCTAGCCAAATGAGAGAGCTTAGTGTTTTCCCTCCCAAGAGTCCCCACCGAGCCACATAACACACACACACACACACGTGTGTGTTTGTATGGTTGATTTTCTAGATTATTAATCTTATAAGCTCACAAGGGTATTTTGGTAATTTTTGCATTTTAACTTCTATTAGTCCTTGCGTTAAGTTCTTTGCACCGTTAGTCCTTTTACATTAAGTATTTGTACTGTAGGTCCTTACTTCTAATAAAAACTAACGAAAAGACTTCTATAATATTTTAAAAGCAATATAATATATATTTAACTAAAACTGTAAAAATCAGGGTATTACATAAATGATCAATGGGTGTTCAATAACACAATACCTGAATATCGTTTGACGCACAGTCAGAACTTCACACTTGTTGAGCCATGATAACTTTTAAGAGAACATAGAAATTGGCAAGAGATAAAAATGCCTAAATATTACAAAACTGAATCCGCTACAAACCAAATAATCAAAGACATCAGAATCCACCTCATTCAATAAATCAAACTCAGCAAATAGTGGTTTTAATCTCAATGACAAAGCGGGTGATCTCAACAAAAGTTTGGCCAATGGACAAGGACAAAGCTAAGAATAAAGCGTCATCCTCGTCAGTTCCATCAGAATCTTTAGTTGTTGCTTCCGCACCATTTGTTGATGTGTTAGCCGATAAATAGAAAAATGTCCACTCAGGTCTCTTTTCCAAAAAGAAGGAAGCCCGAGAGTCTTTTTAAGATGAATCAACGAAAAATGGACATGGGAGAAAAGAAGTTTCAACAAAGGCAAGAAAAAATTGAGCTACAACGTCAAATGTTCTTCTTCCAACAAGTAAAACAACGCAAAAAACATATTTTTAATCCTAGTACCAATGACTATTTGACTAGAAGACAATGAGAAACGTTACTGGAGATGAAGCACAAATCAAAGAGAAATATAATCTAGACTATTGGTTTAAGTTTTTAATTTTTAGTGTAATGTTTTCTTATCTGAATTATTAATGTACTCTTTTTAATTATTAAGTAAAATTTAATTTTTAGTGTTTAAAAAACAAAATGAAAAAGAAAACAGAAGTTGGCGATAAAGTTAGTTATAGAGAGAGAAAATTACTACGACGATGTGAGATGTGATTGTGGGGAGTCCTTATTATGCCTATCCTAAAATACTCAAGAAATAGACATTTTGCTTGGCAATATCAAGTTGGTGATAAGCATTGAGATTGTGTGTTATAGACTTATAGTACCAACATGAACAAAATATATGTGAGTATTTTCCTTTGAGAAAAGTATTGTTTTAAGCCAATAATTTTTTTTGATACACTTAGTGGTCACTTTTTAAAAGTCTTCTTAAAATGGTCATCCCTAATTGCTCAACTCCTCAACTCCATAGGCAAGTGCTCAGCTCAATAGACGGCCCACTTATTTTTGTCCTATTAATAAATTAGTGCTCAACTGACGGTTGCTCAATCTACAAGTGCTCGACTTAACTACTCCGTACTTTTTTACTTTTTGCTTTATTGCCTCGAGAAAGAACTAAAATCTTGAACTAAGATTTTCTAGGGAAATGTAATTTTTCAAAAAACACACACAACACACATTAGATCAAAACATAAATCTTCCCAAACACACACACAACACAGTTGGATCAAACACGCATAATACTCCATCCACCAATTCAAATGGGTAAAACAAATCCGTTTCTCCCACACTTCTCATTCGTTTGATTGTTGAACTTTTAAGCATCTTTCGTTTTGTAATACGTTACCGATGGCTTCTCGTGTAAAGGTAAGTTTTTTATATTTTTTATTTCAATCGAAACTAGTTTATTACTGTTTTTTATATTCATATATTTATTTTTGAATTAATATAGGTTTATGATGCCAATGTCGGTATCAGAACAAGGTTACATCTCCTTAAAACTATAGAAAGTAAGTTGGCTTTGAAAGATGCACGTTATAATTTGTTTAGAAGCGGTGTTTTTGTTCGTGGTTAGACATAAGAACCGAAGAGCATGATAACTATCTGATTAACTATTTGCTACAACATCAAAGATATGTCAAGGACTCTAGTACCGATATCCCTTTTATCTTTGATATTGGGCAACATACTTTGTTAGGTGGAAGTTTTGTTTAGTTATCGATTTTCGTTTCGGGGATTGTTCTTTAGACCATTTGAGTGGAGGTCAATCTGGTTTGGTAACCGTGTATTTCCCAGAATAGACAGAGTTAAGGGGACTTATCTTAATAAACTACCCCACAACCAAACTACTTTTAGCAGTCTATTGGATGATGATGATGTTCGTGTTTGTTTGCTTTTGGCGTTAGATTTTGTTTTTATGGGTAATGAGCTAAGACACGTTATCGCAGACGAGGTGTTGAATCTAGTTGATGATTTATCAGTATGGAATAATTTCCCTTAGGGTGAGCACATGTGGCTAGAGTTTCACAAAAGGGTATACAATAATGATAATAAATATCGTGAGGGTCATTTGAAAAAACTTGCAACTTTGGGCCCGACATACCTCCCCACATATACTTTGCAGGGTTTTGTTTTTGCCTTCAGGGTTAGTCAAGTTTTTTATTTAATTTAATTATATTGTTTAAAACTTATAAACTTGATTAGTAAATTGCATTTATTTTGTTATGTTTTCAGATATGGTTATTAGAAACCTTTCATAATTCAAAAACATGGTGACATAAACAAAAGAATGTGATACCTAGGGGTGTGGCATGGAGTGATGAGACCCCATTTGTAAAGGATGATTATGATCGTTTATTTCATGTTAGAAGTAGGCTCAGTACCCTTACTCCATCTTCTGATGAGATGAATAAACCATGGTGGAGATCTAGTTTAGAGTATTTCCATAATGTCTCCAATGCAAGTGCATCATCTCATGGACCTTCAAAAACAAAGAATTAACAGCTTAAGCGTAAGGCATTCATTTCTCATACACATGTATGCACAGAGGTTTGCCGTGAGGTACATGTCCGTACCGATGTGCACCATGATGTTGATGAAGGGTTGAGTGTAGTAGAGCTTGTAAAGAAGATTACGGATATGCAACGGGATTTTCAGAGTCGTATCATCTTAGTTGAGCAATATGTTAAGCATCATAAGGTTAAATCCTTCTATAAAATATATCCTATATAAAATATATTCTTATTTTATTATCTAACATAATCTTTTTTTATGCAAACATCAAGTATTGGATATGATAGTCCTATTAATAATGTGTTTAGCGATACTATGGAATTTGATCATGATGTAAGTTTTTGTGGTTTATAAAGTATATTTATATTTATACGTACTTTTTTTGCAGTCTTTTAGTAGGTTTACAGAAAATCCAGATAATCAAGCTGCTCTTATGAACAAGATTACGGATATGGAAGTAGAATTTCATAGACGTATAACATCAATTGAGCAATATTTGAAGATACCTACATCTTCTAATGTTGAAAAGGTCACCTTTTTTGTTTTACATAACATTCACCTTTTGACTTATTTTTCTTATTTCCGTTTTTTCCTTTTTTGCAGACCTAAAATGTGGTTGAAGAGTGTATCGATGTTGATCTAAATGTATGTTGTTTATTTACATATGATTTTGGTTTTACATATTTGTATATTTAACAATACACTCTATTTTGCAGTCCTACTCGTGTGGATATGATAATCCTGATAATCATGTTGAACTTGGAGATAAAGAGTCTATGTATGTTGATCGTGATGTTAAGGTGTGTCGTTTACTTAGTTAAACATATTTGTTTATTTGACGTTTAGTTTACTTAGTAATTTAATTAACAATTCTTTCTTTTTGCATACCTCATGTGTATCTGATCTAAATGCTAAAAATGTGGATAATGATTCTATGGATGTTGATCATGATCTAAAGGTATGTTTTACATCATATACGAGAACCCTTTATGCCTAATTTTCTGATTGATTATGCCTAGTTTAGGTTGTATCTACTGTCATTTTGTAAGGATGAATGGATTAGGAAATGTAGTCAATTGTATATAGCCCTATTGATATGATCCCTTAAGACATTTGTATTAGACATAAGAGTTAGTTAGAGAGTCAAGGGTTGTGTGAGAACTAACTATATGGTATCAGATATCAAATATAGTTCACAATTTTTGACTGTCTACTTGTATTTGTACAGGTGGTAGAGCAACAAAATGTGGCAGGGAAGAATTTGATTGATGAATTTGAACAACAGGTTGCATCGAAGAATTTGATTAATGATGAGGTATGATTTGTATTTTTTGTGATTAGTCATCAGTTTACGCAAACACAGATTTTGACATTGTACTTATATTTATACAGGCACTAGAGGAACCACACGTGGCAGGGAAGAATTTCATTGATGAAGAGGACCAACAGGTTTCATCGAAGAATTTGCAGTTGAATCTCTTATGAAGATGATTGATTTTGATATTCCTAAAGATGTAAACATATGCTTATAATATAATCTTAACTATAATATTTTTAACTAAATAATATAATCAGTTTCTCTATAAATAATATAGGAAATGCATAATCAGTTGCCAACTCAACCCATGATGACTGAAGCTACTGTTTAAGGATGCAACAATGGTGAAACTGCACAATCAATGACTACCGATTCTCAGTCACAAGATGTAAGATATAATCTTAAATATAACTTTTGTTCTAATTTAAACTAAACAATCTAATTATTTTGTTCTAACTTTTTTTAATATAGGCAATACATAATCAGTTGGAGATTCTTTCCATGAATAATGTTGATTTTATTCAAGGGTCCAACGATAACAAGTTCCTATTCATAACAAGTTCCTATTCATGTAATGAAAACTTTTTTAAGTTATTTTATCTTTTTAAGTTATTTTTTACCACACGTAGCAAGTTCCTATTCATGTAATGAAACCTTTATTTTCAAGTTGATGTTAATACTATTGTTGCTGACCCAAAAGCTGTCAAAACTTTAAGGGTTCCTTTTGAACGAGAGGTTAAATTGAGTAAGTATCTCCAATCCCCATACATGATCCAGCCTGATTCTACCAAACCAAATCATAAAGTGCGTGCTAAGCATAACAAAGTTAAAAAGCGGTGTCTGCCTTTGACTGCACCTGATGGTAAAGTGATTCCAGCGTGGACAGAGGTATGTAAATTATAGAAAGTTAAAATTTTGTAAAAGTTCCTATATCTATTAGTATCTACTACACACTATTCAAACCAAAACACATGTTATATACCCCACATTATCTATTTTTTCATATTCTTCATAGAATTCTGTATCTTATCTTATCTCTTTATCTTATCTATTTATCTCCTTTTCATCTTCTTATCTCTTTGTTATCTATAAATATTTACACATTTCTAATTATCAGATCATATCTCCATGATGTTTCTAGTTTGAAATCTTTCCCATGGAATGGGAGTTGGTTAGTTTGAGTATTTTTAAATCTCATTAACCATTTCAAATACACAAACTTCCCTGCAACAACATGAAGTTCATCGGAATAAAAGTTAATTCGCGTTGCACGTCATATTGTTATGGTGAAGTTTGTGTATTTGAAATGGTTAATGAGATTCAAAAAGTACTCAAAGTAACCAACTCCCATTCCATGGGAAAGATTTCAAACTAGAAACATCATGGAGATATGATCTGATAATTAGAAATGTGTAAGTATTTATAGATAACAAAGAGATAAGAAGATGAAAAGGAGATAAATAGATAAGATAAAGAGATAAGATAAGATACAGAATTCTATGAAGAATATGAAAAAATAGATAATGTTAAAATTCCCCCCCCCCCCCCCCCCCCCCCCCCCCCCCCCCCCCCCCCCCCCCCCCACCTATTTTATGGGGTATATAAACTGTGTTGTTGTGTTTGAAAAGTAGTGGGTAGTTGAAACGAGGAAAGAAATAAGTGTTGTAGTATATAACTAATATGTTATAGGAACTTTAACACGATTTTAGCTTCATCAAATTTACATACCTCTGTCCAGATGGATATGACTTTACCATCAGGTGCACGTTAAAGGCAGACATGCTATTTAACTTTGTTATGCTTGCATTGGCACTTTTATGTTTGGTTCGGTTAGAATCTAGGCGTGGATCATGTATGAGGATATGGCGATTATTACTCAATTTAACCTCTCGTTCAAAAAGTAATCCCTTTAAACTTTAGAACATGCTTTTGGGTCAGCAACAATAGATTAACTCAACCTGAAAAAAAGTTTTTATTACATGAATAGGAACTTGTTACGTGTGCTAAAAAATAACTTAAAAAGATAAAATAACTTAAAAAAGTTTTCATTACATGAATAGGAACTTGTTATGAATAGGAACTTGTTATCATTGGACCTTTGAACAGAATCAGCATTATTCATGCAAAGAGTATCCAACTGGTTATGTATTGCCTATATTAAAAAAATTAGAGCTTGATAATTAGATTGTTTAGAAATTACTAAAGTGTTTTTTAGAACCACAAAAGTTATATTTAAGATTATATCTTACATTTTATGACTAAGGATCAGTAATCATTGATTGCGCAGTTTCCCATTGTTGATCCTTTGAACAGTAGGCTTCAGTTTTTCATCATGGGTGAGTTGGCATAATTAATTATGCATTTCCTATATTATTTAAAGAAAAACTGATTATATTTATAGTTAAAAGTATTATAGTTAAGATTATATGATAAGCATATGTTTACCTCTTTAGGAATATCAAAATCAATCATCTTCATAAGAGATTCAACTGCAAAAAGTTCTTCTCCCTTAAGCGAAACCTCTAAATTCTTTGATGAAAACTGTTGGTCCTCTTCATCAATGAAATTCTTCCCTGCCACGTGTGGTTCCTCTAGTGCTTGTATAAATATAAGTACAATGTCAAAAATTGTGTTTGCGTAAACTGGTGACTAATCACAAAAAAATACAAATCATACCTCATCATTAATCAAATTCTTCGATGCAACCTGTTGTTTAAATTCATAAATCAAATTCTTCCCTGCTACGTATTGTTGCTCTACCACCTGTACAAATACAAGTATACAGTCAAAAATTGTGAGCTATATTTGATATCTGATACCATATATTTAGTTCTCAAACAACCCTTGACTCTCTAACAAACTCTTATGTCTAATACAAATGTCTTAAGGGATCATATAAGTAGGGCTATACACAGTTGACTGCATTTCCTAATCCATTCATCATTACAAAATGACAGTAGATACAACCTAAATATCAATGCTAAGAGGAAAGAAAATAGGATAATAAATAGAAAATAGGCCATTAAAAGGTGTTCTCGTATATGATGTAAAGCACACCTGTGGATATGATCAACATCCATAGATATTATTATCCACCTTTTTAACATTTCATTAGTATACACATTGTGGTATGCAAACGAAAGAAATTGTTAATTAAATTACAAAAGTAATAAACCGTCAAATAACATATATGTTTAACTAAGTAAATGAAACAACCATTTAACCTCCACGATCAACCATACATTAGCTATTTTATCTCTAAGTTTACTTGATTATCATGAGTATCTCGATCCACACAAGGGCTGTAAAGAGAGTGAATTGTTAAATATAAAAATATGTAAAACCAAAATCATATGTAAATAAACAACATACATTTAGGTCAACATCTATACACTCTTCAATCACATTTGAGGTCTATAAAAAAGGTAAAAACGAAAATAAGAAAAAATAATTCAAAAAGGTGAATGTTATGTAAAACAAAAAGGGTTACCTTTTCAACATTAGAAGATGTAGGTATCTTTAAATATTGCTCAATTGCTGTTATACGTCTCTGAAATTCTACTTCCATATCCATAATCTTGTTCATAAGAGCTGCTCGATTATCTGGATTTTCTGTAAAGCTACTAAAAGACTGCAAAAAAAGTACATATAAAATTTAATATACTTTATAAAACCACAAAAACTTACTTCATGAATCAATTCCATAGTATCGCTTAAACATTATAAAGAGGACTATCATATCCCAATACTCGATGTCTGCATAGAAAAAGATTATGTTAGATTGTATATATGGATATAGGTTATATAGGATATTATTTTATAGAAAGGACTTAACTTATGATGCTTAACATATGCTCATCTGAGGTGATAAGGACTTGAAAAATCTGTTGGCATTTCTGCAATCTTCTTACTATGCTCTACTACACTCAACCCTTCATCAACATCATGGTGCACATAGGTACGGACATGTACCTCACGGCAAACCTCTGTGCATACATGTGTATGAGAAATGAATGCCTTACGCTTAAGCCGTGAATTCTTTGTTTTTAAAGGTCCATGAGATGATGCACTTGCATTGGAGACATTATGGAAATACTCTAAACTAGATCTCCACCATGTTTTATTCATCTCACCAACAAAGGGAATCAGGGTACTGAGCCTACTTCTAACATGAAATAAACGATCATAATCATCCTTTACAAATGGGGCCCCATCCGCCACTCCGCCCCCCTAAACTTATTACCAAATAAAAAAAAAAACAAATATAATAAAAAAATAACAATCTCAAAAAAAAAACAAAAAAAGTCCATGCACAACCCATATGTATCACATTATTTGTTCTATACCACCATGTTTTTGCAATTGGAAAGGTTTTAATAACATATTCTGAAAACAGAAAAAATAAATACAAATTTACTAGTCAGTTTATAAGTTTTAATCAATTATTTATTTAAATATACAAACTTGCTAACTTGGACGGCAAAACAAAAACCCATGCCAAAGTATATGTGAGGGGTATGTCGGGCCAAGTTGCAAGTTTTTCATATGACCCTTACGATATTTATATCTTATTGTATCCCCTTTGTGAACGTTTTGCCACAGGTGCTCACCCCAGGGAATTTATTCATGCTGAGAAATCATCAACTAGATTCAAAACCTCGTTTGCGATAATGTGTCTTAGCTCATAACCCATAAAAACAAATCTAAAAGTCCCACAGCCAACACCAAACCGAACTCATATCATCCAATATGTTGTTAAAAGCAGTTTGGTTATGGAGTAGTTTATTAAGATAAACCCCCTTAACTCTGGCTATTCCGAGAAATACACGGTCACGGAAACCAGATTGACCTCCACTCAAATGGTCTAAAGAACAATCCCCGAAACGAAAACCGGTAACCAAACAAAACTCCCGCCTACCAAACTCCAATGTATGTTGCCCAATATCAAAGATAAAAGGGGTATCAGTACTAGGGTCCTTGACATCTCTTTTATGTTGTAGCAAATAGTTAATTAGATGGTTATCATGCTCTTAGGTTCTTATATCTAACCACGGACTAAATACAGTTCTTCTAAACTTTTTATAACGCACAAGATTCATAGCCAACTTACTTCGTATGGACTTTAGGATATGTAACTTAGTTCTGGTACTAACCTTGGCGTCATAAACCTAGATTGATTCAAAAATAAATATATAAATATAAAAAAACAGTAGTTGATATAATTAAACATAAACTAGTTACGTTAAAATAAAAAAACATAAAAAAACTTACCTTTACATGAAAAGCCATCGGTAACGTATTACAAAACGAAAGATGCTAAAAAGTTCAACAATACGAATGAGAAGTGTGGGAGAAATAGATTTGTTTTACCCATTTGAATCGGTGGATGGAGTATTGTGTGTGTTTGATCCAACTGTGTGTGTTGTGTGTGTGTGTGTGTGTGTTTGGGAAGATTTGTGTTTTGATCCAACTATGTGAGTTGTGTGTGTTTTTAGAAAAATAACATTTCCCTAGAAAATTTAGTTCAAGCTTTTAGTTCTTTCCCGAGGCAATAAAGCAAAAAACAAAAAATACGAAGCAATTAAGTCGAGCACTTGTAAGTTGAGCAATTGTCAGTTGAGCACTAATTTGTTAATAGGACAAAAATAAGTGAGCCTTCTATTGAGTTGAGCACTTTCTACGTGTTAAACAATGTGTGGAGTAGAGGAGTTGAGCAATTGGGGATGACCATTTTGGGAGGACTTTCAAAAAGTGACCACCAAGTGCATCAAAAAAAAATTATTGGCTTAAAACAATACTTTTCTCAAAGGTAAATACTCACATATATTTTGTTCATTTTGGTACTATAAGTCTATAACACACAATCTCAATGCTTATCGCCAACTTGATATTGCCAAGCAAAATGTCTATTTCTTGAGTATTTTAGGATAGGCATAATAAGGACTCCCCACAATCACATCTCACATCGTCGTAGTAATTTTCTCTCTCTATAACTAACTTTATCGCCAACTTCTGTTTTCTTTTTCATTTTTTTAAACACTAAAAATTAAATTTTCATTAATAATTAAAACACATTACTAATAATTCAAATAAAAAAACATTACACTAAAAATTAAAAACTTAAACCAATAGTCTAGATTATATTTCTCTTTGATTTGTGCTTCATCTCCAGTAATGTTTCTCATTATCTTCTAGTCAAATAGTCATTGGTACTATGATTAAACAATATGTTTTTTGCGTTGTTTTACTTGTTGGAAGAAGAACATTCGACGTTGTAGCTCAATTTCTTCTTGCCTTTGTTGAAACTTCTTTTCTCCCATGTCCATTTTCCGTTGATTCATCTTAAAAAGACTCCCGGTCTTCCTTCTTTTTGGAAAAGAGACATGAGTGGACATTTTTCTATTTATCGGCTAACACATCAACAAATGGTGCGGACAAGCAACAATGAAGATTTGATGAACTGACGAGGATGACGTTTGTTCTTGCTGTTTTACTTATCCATTGGCCAAAACTTTTGAACCTTCTCCTCCGTTGTTGAGATCCCGCTTTGTCATTGAGATTAAAACCAATATTTGCTGAGTCGAATTTATTGAATGATGTGAGTTTATGTGTCTTTGAGTATTTGGTTTGCAGTGGATTTCAGTTATGTATATTTACGGACATTTTTTATCTCTTGCACTTTCTTTGTTTCTCTTAAAAGTTATCATGGCTCAACAAGTGTGAAGTTCTGACTGTGCGTCATACGATATTCAGGTATTGTGTTATTGAACACCCATTGATCATTTATATAATACCCCATTTTTTACAGTTTTAGTTAAATATATATTATATTGCTTTTAAATATATAGACGTCTTTTCGTTGTTTTTATCTATAAGTAAGGACCAACAGTGCAAATATTAAAGTAAAAAGGAACTAACGGTGCATAGAACTTAACGCAAGGTTTATATTCTAACAGAAGTTAAAATGCAAAAATTACCAAAATACCCTTGTGAGCTTATAAGCTTAATAATCTAGAAAATCAACCATACAAACACACGTGTGTGTGTATGTTATGTGGCTCGGTGGGGACTCTTGGGAGGGAACCACTAGTCTCTCATTTGGCTAGGCACTGCTCTTCAACATTTCAAGGGTTTTTCAAAATTAAAGCATGTTGGAATTTGGTGATATTAATGTCTTTCATAGAAACATTTCAAGTGTTAGAATCATCTATATGGGCTATATCTTGTTTAAGTCAAGATTATGATTATGTAAATGATGGTGTCATCGTAGGACTTCAACAAGAAGTTTTACAACTCCCTAGGCAGAGTACCTAACCGTTGTAGTAGTAGTATAGGCAAGACTCAGGAGTTGTTATCGTTCTCTAGGGGAATAGGTTGGGAAGGCTTGATCACGGTCTAACAGAATTCTAGAGGTTAAGAGAATATTATTTTTGTATTTTTATATTTATAGGAAAGCAGGTAAATCTATGGTTTGAGAGGTTGGTTTGATAAACTATTAACTAAACTAATTAATAAACTAATCTATTGGTGATAACTTTATGATAATTAAATGTATTTACTTAATCATGCATTACTTATCAGATTTCTTTATCTATCTTGTTGCCTTGTCACACTTGTGATGTAATGTGTAAGTATTTCATAAGTTATGAAGAATTTTACCGCGAAATCCCAGTCATGCTATTTTAAATTATTCCGTTAAGGCAAAGCTACAAGTAAGGTGCGTTTGAGATAGATCTTCTAGGCCACATAAAAGTTATACTTAAAGATGTGTGAAGGTATCACTGTAAGAGTGGGCATTCAACGAATATAAGGGTCAGTGGTAGATATGTTGCTGTTACCCTGATGGTTCTCCTTTGTATTGACACTCGCAGGTTCCCTGATATCGTCGCGCAGAATATCGAGGCTCTGATTTACGACAGAAAGCATAGTCTTGATGAAGGGCTCCTAAACGCGTCACATTCGATCAAGAAGAAGCACAAAGTAAAAGGATAGCTCAAGAGAATCCGACTTTCATGCAATCATAAGCGAAGATACATAAGCTGGGTTTAGCCTTCGGCAAGTTGATATAAGAGAAGTAAAGTAGAAGATACATACTCATAAAGAGCACATAGGAGACATATTTAAAGATTAAATGATAAGATAGTAACTATTACGTTGAGAACTTTAAAACTATGGATCAAATTGGTGTGTTTCAATAGGGTATGATGAAGGCCGCTAAAGGAGATCTATGAAGCTGTCTCCAAGGGTACTATGGTTCGTCTCCCTGTAGTTGTACAAAAGATATCACCAAAAGTTAACCTATAGAGACCCTAAAAAACAGTTGGGTAATTTTAGATTAAGGCATATCTAGCGACGGCGTCGCTTGATGCTTCTGACGCCGTCATCACGTAGATGGTTCTAGATACACTTTAATTCGGCTACGTTGTGACGCCGTCGCCAATATCTATACATCGTCACCAGATAGATCACGACGACATCGCTTTATGCTTGTGACACCGTCTCCACGTTCTATAAGCAATACTTCTTCAAGGATTTGGTGTAGGTCCGTAATCTCGTCTGTTTCTTCTCCAGATCAGCCCAAGTCACGTGTATTTCCTCCAAATTCCATCCAAGTGCTAAAAACTTGAAAACAACTGAATAAGCTCATAAATTTGGGACATCTATTTGCATGATTGTATAAGGGTTAAGAACTGAACTACGAAAATCGTGTATATAATTGGACACCTTGCCAATCGTGAAATTGAGTTTTAGCTTATTTTAAATTGTTGCTAATGAACGTCCTTAACGTCTTGAATGATTGTTTTCATATGATTTATGAGATAGTCTTGGACTTTTTCTGTGTTATGTTCTTATTTCGTTATAAATCGCAGTGTTAGAAATATGGTTTGTAATGGATTGAGTGTATAAGAAATTCACTGTTATAGTTTTATGTATGTCGTAGATATATTTTAGGGGGTTTTTGGCTTAATGAGGTGTTCTATGGTAAGCTAGTTAATGGGATATGAAAATATTATGATGTTAAATACTGTCTGCTTATGTGAGTTGGATTAGATGTTAAAAGGCAGAAGTGGCTGTGATTATGTGTTTAAAGAAATGTAGATAAGAAATTCATTGTTAGATTGGTAGAAGTTATGGTTGATTTATGTCATGTATAAATAGAGTTGTTTGTTTAGGCTTTTTCGCAAGAGGAAGTTTAGACAGGATATGAAGTCTGTTAATATTGTTTGTTAATTGGGTTCTTCCTTTTTACAGTGAAATGTAAACATCGTTGTCGGGTGATACGTTTGGAGAAGTGTACGGAATTTTGGTTATGTCGGAGTGCTTTAAGAGTTTGGGTGTGTTTTTTTAGACAGTGTTTAAAAAGTAGGAGGACGCTTGTCTGGCCAGAGAATTTTGTGGTTGGCGTTTTAAAGATGATCGTAGAGAATTAAAACTATTTTACGGATTAATTGAGGTGAAACCAAATTTTAGTCCACTGAGTCTACTTTCAAATTCAATTGGTTTTAAGTTATAACTCTAGTTTCGCAGTGGGGTTTAAATTTAAAGTTGCAATAGATTATGAGAAATTTCAGTAGAAAAAAAAACTTTTTTTGTAACAAGTGGGGGTATTGTGTCTTAATGTGATGAATAGCAATAATAGTTCGTTGATCTGTTTAAGTTGTTAGACCCCAATTACATGTTTGTAGAGATAAATGAATAGTTAAGTTCGCTAAACTCAAAGGATATGGTTATCGATGTGATTAGGTGCTTTGGAGAAAGCGTGTTGGACGAAAAGGGATATATTATTGTGACTTAGTAGGTGAGTAACGGATAGATACTAGCTCGATGTTTAGCGGTGAATGACTTGTGCTATTTTAGCTTGTATGTGTAGTTTTGCAGATATAGCTAAAGGTTACCATGTTCATAGATTTAGAAATATAGCCGTAGTTATTATTTATTGCAATTTCTCTTAGTGATGATTAGAGTATAGCGCTTAAAAAGACATACTGCTTAGAATAGTGTCTTACAAGAGCTGATCTGTTAGACAAAGGTCATGGGTGCACTAATACATGCATTCTAATAGTTTATGCTCTAGCGTGCGCTAGAAGTGTACGACGTAGAACTCCTACAGAAACATCCTATGTGGATGACTCTATTGTTTAAGCTATTAGGTGGTTAGCGCTATCTCCGCTAATAGATGGATTGACGTCTGTGCACGCTTTAGCTCGTGTCTCCTTATGTGGGAGTGACACCATGGGGCATCGCGACTTAGCATGACGAGTCCTTATGTGGATTGATCTCATCGGTATTAAGATGCACGAATGACAAGTTGAGTCTTGACACTTCAAGAGAAGAGTACTCGATGGCTAAGGAAGTTCTCACTCATAGTAGGACGATTAAGTATCGTCTAGTCAGAAGCACATGGTTAGAATTTATGCCATGGATATGAATTCTGAACCAAAATTATATATATCATGTACAGTTATCAAGAGGGATTAAAAGTCGATACAGCCATATTATAGCAGTATTGTATACATTAAATGTGATCGGGGTCATGTTTAGATTTTAGATATTGCAAGTGGATCATTTCAACATTATAGCCATAGATCATAAGATTCCGTGACTTATGGACTCAGAGCCCTCTACTGTTAGTGGTAGATAAGAACTTCAGATCTGCAGTTATTGTGCATGGATTGTAGTATTTTAGAGCTTGCTCAGATTCGCAGGTTTTCATATACGCAGATGATTAGTATTGTAGCTTCAGACTTAGACTCAGTTATTAGTTCTCGATTCGCAGTTATTGTCGCTTCTTCGCATTTATTCGCTCAAGTTAGTATTCGTCTCAGATAATTATCATAGTTACATTTTAAACTTTAAATATAGCTCCCGATTTTGATTCGCAGATATAAAGGATCCGATTAACCTCTCATTAAGTGCATCATGACATTGACCGTTCTCATAGTTTTACTTTTTGGCAACGATAGGTTATTCAGATGTTGGGGCTTGTGGATTAAGACGATGATCTGGGAGAACGGTAATGCACACGTTTATAGGTGACCTCAACCACTCATTTGTTATTCGCTCTTGTTAATGCCCCAAATTATTATAGATACATGCCTTTTTAAAGTCAGATTTGTATTAGTCAAGTTTTAGCGTCAAGTTGAATGATTTAAAAATGTCATTTGATAATGGGTAAAAACATGGATGTCTGGGTTAACACTCACACTTATAGTATTTATGTTTCCGCTTATGAAACTCAAGTACAATATTTATGTAATATGTCAATGAAATGGATTTCAGATTTCATATTTACTAGAAATTGTCTAATATAGATTTTAAGTTATGCAATATGTAAAAAAAAAGTTATGGGCGTTTCAAGAATCATATTTCTCATACGCTTGGAGTCTCAATATATAGAGTTCATGCTCATTGCAAGAATCGTTTTTCTCACTTAGCGATTTTTATATTAGGGTTACAGCTTCTATCGGGCCGAGTATGTACGGTGTTGTGATTATTGAACGGCAAAGATGGACAGTTTTCCCATATAAAAATCGGTACGGCTTGGGGTACAATTGGAGTTTTGTAGGTCGTACGGGAATGCCACAGAGTGTCATCAAGTGTTTTCGCTTGACCAAGGAAAGGTTTATCCTTATACACATTTTTCGCTGATTAGTCTTCTAATAAGTATCTATTGGTGTTTTCACTGGTCAACTGGTTTGGGGATAGTAAGCCTGCTAGCGCTCAAACCGATGGTGAGATCGCATTCCATTATAAATTCTCTCCATTTGTTGTTAGACAAAAGTTGTGAGTACCTTTGTAGACTATATTAATGCTTTTGTGTAATATCAGATCGACTCGAGATAAAGCTTTTCAGAACATTGATTACTAACTCCGTTGCATTATTGGTGGGTCAAAAGCTTTGATTCTGCCTTTTGGACACGTAATCAATAGCAATGAGAATGTATTCGAACTTATGGAATTTAGGAAATGGTCCCATGAAATCGATTCCCCATATGTCGAATATTTCACTGACTTGGATGCTATTTTGAGGCATCTATCTGCTTCGTGAGAAGGCCTACTTAGACGTTGGTAAGCTTCCGCAGTTTTGAATACGGAGTAGTATTAAGCTTCCTTGAAAATTTTTGGCCAATAGAAACCAGCATCAAAAACTTTCTCTGTTGTGGTGGAAGGACCATAGTGGCCATGATGACATTCATCAATAATTTTTTGGGTTTTGGAACCATAAACACATCTCCTGATCATCCTATCGAGGCACATTTTGAAGAGATATGGTTCATCCCAGAAATAATGCTTAAGTTCCGAGAAGAACTTGCATCGTTGGGTGTACGTTAATCTTTTTTTGAGAATTTTCCCAACTAGATAGTTGGCGAAATCAGCAAACCATGAAATCTCGCCTTCATCGTTCAATGAGACATTCATGAGGGTATCATCAAGGAAGTTATCATCGATATCTTCATCCCTTAGTTCCTCCAGATTTGGATTTTCAAGTCGTGACAAATGGTCTGTGCGCATTTTTCTGATCTTCTTATTTTTGATCTCTATGTCAATTCTTGGAGTTGTAAAAATCCATCGGATATATCGTGGTTTCGCATCTTGTTACCAATCAGACTATTTTCAATGCAGAGTGATCTATGGAAAACAAACATTTTTTTGACTGAGAACAAGTTCACGAATCGAAATTTATCGAACGCGAAAACTACGGCAATAAGCTCTTTCTCAGTAACCTTATAGTTTTGTTATGTGTTGTTTAGAGTTTTGCTGGCGAAATGGATAGGACAGAAATATTTTGCTTCACGTTGTCCAAGCACAACTCCAATAGCGAAATCACTTGCGTCGCACATAAGTTCAAACGGTTACGACCAATCTGGTGAAACCATAATCGGTGCATTTGTTAACTTTTCTTTGAGCGTTTTGAATGCCTTGATGCTTTCTTTGTTGAACTCAAAGACTGAGGGGTTGTTTGATAACCTCTTAATTGATCATTCAGAGCCATCCATTGAATCGGTCAGAGGTGAGTAAGTATTTGTTAAAATTTCTTATGTCTCTAGATCATTCTAATTGGCTTTGAATGGAGCAGCACCCAAGGCCATACAAATTCATTCAGTAGCGAATACATCATGCCCTCTTGCATACTTTTTTATATTTTTAACATATTAGTAATATATAAAGCACATGGTTATAAGTACAACTTTATACAATTATTTTCTAGGTTGTTATGGATATATTTTATTTATCCATTCTTTTATTTATTTTCATTGAAGTGGCAAGGCATATTGATATTTTAAACCACATACATATACAAATATAAATTTAACTTACTCAAAATTAACAAGGATAAACATGCTGACCAATAGGTTAATTTAAAAGCATACAATAATATTAAGATTAATTAATAACTGGAAAATTGCTATGTGCATGAATGTTAATATATTAATTTTATATGGGTGAGTTATCCTCTTCAGAAAATTTGTCAAACGTCACATTTTCATTCAGAACTAAATTCATTCAGAGTTACTAAATGATTCAGGGGTTTGAACCATTCAGTGCCAAATCATTATGTTTTATCAAAAGACCCCTGAGTCTTTTTCAAGAAGTTTTGTCATCGGACGAGAGATTTTGGAAAAATCTTTGATGAATCGGCGATAGAATCTTGTATGTCCTAGAAAGCTCCTAACGGATTTGACGTTTGTCGGTGGTGGAAGTTTGGCTATTACATTGATTTTTGCCTTGTCAACCTCTAATCTGGCACTAGAGACTTTGTGACCTAGCATAATTCCTTCTGTCACCATGAAGTGACATTTCTCCCAGTTTAGCACAAGATGGGCTTGTTTGCATCGGATGAGTATTTGTTCAAGATTTACAAGACAAGAATCGAATGAAACTCCAAATACTAAAAAATCATCCATGAAAACTTCCATGGAAGTTTCAAGCATGTCTTAAAAGATAGCGATCATGCACCGTTGAAAGGTTGCTGGTGCATTACAAAGACCAAAAGGCATACGCTTGTAGGTGTAGGTTCCATAGGGACAAGTGAATGTGGTCTTTTCCTGATCGGCAGGTTCGATTGGGATTTGAAAATATCTAGAAAATCCATCGAGAAAACAAAAGAATTTGTTCCCCGCTAGCCTTTCCAGCATTTGATCCATGAAGGGTAGAGGAAAATGATCTTTTCGGGTGGCTTCGTTCAACTTACGGTAGTCAATACAAACACGCCAACCGGTGACAGTTCTTGTTGGAACAAGTTCATTCTTTTTATTCGTCACAACTGTCATTCCTCTTTTCTTTGATACACAATGGACAGGACTTACCCAAGGACTATCTTCGATAGGGTAAATGATACCAGTATCGAGAAGTTTGATAATCTCTTTTATAACAACTTCTTTCATGTTTGGGTTAAATCGACGTTGTCTTTGAATGAAGGGTTTGGCATCGTCCTAAAAGTTGATTTTGTGTTTTCAAAAAGATGGGCTGATGCCCAGATTATCAGATGTTTTCCAAGCGAATGCTTCCTTGTGATTTTTAAGACTAGAAACAAGGCGTTTCTTCCCATCATTTTTTAGCAGAGCGGATATGACTACTAGAAGAAGAGAATCTTTTTCCAGAAAAGCATATTCGAGATATTTTAGAAGAGGCTTCATCTACAGATCGGTTGGTGGATCTTGGATAGAAGTCTTGATTCTTAAATTCTCCTCAAGAGGTAATTATTCAAAATTGTCCTCGACTTCTTCCTCTTTTTTAGGAATTTCTTCGATATTAACAGCCATGAATTCTTCGAATTCTTTGTCGAGAGATGTTTTGTTGATCTTTTCGGATGTACTCGAGAATGGTTCAGAATTATCGAGTAGTGCATCCAATTCCTCCTCCGTTACTTCATCAATTAGATCTATGCGAAAGCATGTGTCATTATTAGAGTGAGAATGTTACATAGCTTTGTCGATTAAAAAGGTTATTATGTCATCCCCAACTCCTAGATGAGTTCTTTGTTTTTTAGTCGGATGATAGCGTCAGCGATATGCAGAAATGGTCTTCCTAAAATGAGAGGGATTTGTCATCTTCCTCATTTGTAGGATTATGAAATCCACAGGGAATACGAATTTTCCAACTTGGACAAGCATATTCTCAGCAACTCCCATTGGGTATTAGTAAGTATGATTGGCTAAGCGGATACTCATCCTTATGGGTTTCAAGGTATTCTTAGAGAGTGATGTGTATAGCGAATATGGCATTAGGTTGATGCTTACACCAAGATCGGCCAAGGCTAAACATTCAACTGAGTTCGCTAAGGTACATGGGATCAGAAAGCTTCTAGGGTTACCTAGTTTAGGCTGTAGCTTGTTTTGAACAATAGCGGAGCATTCTTCATTTAAGAAAGCAGCAGAGATTTGCTCCATCTTACTTTTGTTGCTCACGAAGTCTTTTAAGAACTTGCCATAATTGGGCATGACAACTAGGACATCAACGAGGGGTACGTTGATTCTAACTTCTTTGATTAGATCATTGAACTTGGCATAACATTCTTCCATATTTTCTTTGCGTGGGCGTTGAGGGTATGGAATTTTTGGTTTATACGCCTTGAGCTGTGGTGGATCAGTTTTAGTTGGTTTAGAAGAAGACGACTCTACTTCGTTTTCAGCTTCGTCAGCTTCATCTTCACTATCATCATGGATGGTGGTGGTTTTGGCATTTAGGTTGACTGTGGATTTCATATTGTTCTTAACCGCTTCGTTGTGAAGAAACATGCAATTGCTCATTTGAGCGGGTGCTGTGGTCACGGCAACGGGATTGTCATTTGTTGGGTTAGGTTTTGGGTTTGTTTGGCTACTACTCGAGAGTGATTTAGTTGGTCGGTGGAACATTGGTCGGAGAGTCGACCAAACTTTGTTTCAAGATCTTGAATCGCAGCTTGGTGATTCTTTTATCCTTTCTCTACTTTGGCTTTAAGATTGAAGAACTGGTTTTTAACAAAGTCATTCGATGATTTTTGAGCGACCATGAATTCTCGCATGGTTTTTTCAAAGTCGGACTCATCGAATTTCTTTTTGGGTGTTGGTGGAATGGATGGTTGTCTTCACGAGGTTGGGAATTTCGGTTATCATCTCGTAGATGACGATCACGCCAATTTCTGGAACTCCTACCATAGTAGTTTCCTCGATATCCTTCGTAGGCATAATTGGCTTCTTCTTCTTTGGTTCCTCCTATCGGTTTGTCATCACATTCCGATGATGGTGAGGTCCTTCACAACTATCGCATCCATCTCGCATTTCCTTCATTTCTCCTTTGATATCTTTAAATTGCGAGTCAAATTTTATGGTCAACACCTCCATCTTTTCCATAAGTTAGGAGTTGTTGCTACTTTCCACAAAAGCAACGGTCATCTGAAGGGGTTTGGCTTTGATGTCTTTAGACCAATCGAGTTTCAAGAGCACTCGGTCTTTAAGTAATCGATGTGCCTCGTTAGGGGGCTTATAGAGAGAAATTCCTCTGGCATCAAGGATAGCTTGTATGGCTTTGTCAAGTCCATGGTAGAAGATTTGGATGGTTCCTCATCCTAAACCATGTCTGTGACAACTACGAAGTAAGTCCTTCATATAAAGCCAAGCATCAACAAGGCTTTGTTGGGATGTTGGGTGAAACCTTGAAATTCTCCCATGAGTTGGTCAAACATTGTGGGTGGAAAGAATTGGCTTACGAAAGCTTGTCTCATTTCTTCCCATGTAATGGTAACACCGAGACTTAATTCGTTAAACCAAACTTTTGCATCTCCGGCTAGAGATGATGGGAAAAGTTTAAACTTGATGGCGTACGCATTGGTGTTGCCATATCAGAGCATTCCGCAAATCTTGACGAATTCGGCGATGTACTAGTGCAGATCGGCCCGCGCACGGCCGTCAATATGGGCGTCTTTACTCATTGATAAGAGTGAATGACTTCACGGGTGAAGTTGTCTCAAGGTCAACACGCAACGATAGTGGGCCCTATAGGCGTGGGTGCTACGACTCTTGGCACTCAATCCAACCACCTTTTGTTTCTCCACATGGGTTGATCGTCAGCCATTGGGAATGGTAGATCAAGGAAGGGGTTGTAAACGACTTCAGCTTCGAAAAGGTTTTCAAAAGGTGGATATTTAACTTTAGGAGCTCAGTCTTCTAAGGGTATGAATGGGTTTCGCTTGTTTTTCTTCTTCTTGGTTTGGTGGATAAAACGTTCGGGTTTTAAATAAGGACTAGTAGGTTCTTGTCCTAAAGAACGAGTGTTCATTCAAGATAAAAACATAACTAGGAGTGGTTTCGAGTGGGCCTCGGTTCTGGGAAAAAGGTGTAAAAGGGTTGTACGAAAAATTGCTTCAGGGCTGCCTAGGGGGATCCAGCCGGGCGGCTGGTGGTGATTTTTGGTCGCGAGAGAGGAGCCGGCCGGCAGAGATGCCAAGCCGGGCGGCTAAAAGCTGCGAATTAAAAAAAACTTTTTTTGTTCAAAAATAAGGACGGCGTAACAAGGGGTGATTAAATCATGAAATTTAAAACTAGAAAACACAATCAAATCCCCGGCAGCGACGCCAAAAACTTGATGCGTGCGATACGGGTAAGTTTTAAATTTATAACTCGGTTACCGAATTTCTTAGCAACACATACGAGCAAGTGTACTCGTCCATTGGTACTAAGAGATTGTATGGTAAGCCGGGATCGTTCGCGTGTATTTTGGTGATGTTTTAAATTCGAGAATAATAATCCTAACAAGCAAGCAATGATTATGATAAAGATTCGAATGATTAAAAGACTACACTTAATTAGACTAGTTTGGGAAATCCGATTTGTATGATTGTGATGAACATCTTAACATGTTGATTATAAGAATTATATGGTGATCTAATCTATTGTTTTCAAAACCTTTAATCTTTGTCAAGATCTTAAGTGACAAAAACAAGCTTTAAGTTCAATCAATCAATTCAAGACTACTCCAATTTTAATTCGTTTGATTCGCGGTTCATTTCACAAACTTGTTAACACCCACAATTATGTTTCTTGTTAGATCAAATCGCTTAAGAAATGGTCAATACAAAAGTCACTGATCATAGACAAAAAGGTGACAATTGATTGATAACAATACCCCTGTCGACCTATGATACTTTTAATAATCAATCCGGTTTGATAAAACAATGTCACATGAAACATAAGCATAGATGGATCTTAGTAATAGCTTAAATTGAATTAAAACATGTTATCATAATCATAATCAAATCATCATACCACAAACATCATCTAATCAAGTGCATACGAGGACTAGCCACTTATAGCAAACAAAGACATAATTCCACAAATTATAGTATTAGAAAACTTGATTAAAAAGTCTTACAAAAGTTGTAAAAGATTACAAGAGATGAGGCTTTGATGCCTTGAAGAATAATGATGGATTCTTGATGTTCTTTGTTGATCCCTTTTGAACAAATCTTACTTAGCTTGTTAAAGCTTAGTTGTGTTGGATAGATCCAAAACAACTATAGTAGAAACTAAGATTGTAAATACTACAAACTATGCGGAATCTAGCTTGTAATACTAAGAAGAACAATGAAACAGTAAAACAAGATCTTGCTAAACTTTCAATATATTAAACACAATCAAAGTTACAGAATAACTTTGAAACTAACTATATTTGCTATGAAAACTATATGAAACTTGATGTGTAGATCTATGCTGTAGGGTTCCTTTTATACACCAAGGAAACCCTAATGGGCTCACAAAACGCGTTACATGATCATGCATATCTATTCCTAATATATCTCATGCATATCACATAAGCAGTACTAACTATTATAACTAACAGTACTAATAAACTGACAGTACTAACATTTTGTACTGACAGTACTAACTATAACACTAGCAGTACTAAGTCTTCTCTTGGTAGTACTAAGTTGAACCAGCAGTAGAAACTTGAGAAGCCCTTAATTCCTAACAATCCTCCCCTAAACTTGTGATTTACCTTCAAATCATCAAGTTTCTAAATTAAACATTATGTGAAGAAAGGATGCTTCAAAACACTTTACTGTCTTGGTCTGTTTTCTAGTATGACAATTTTCCTTAAAAGCTCATCTGCCATCTCTGAATATTGATCCACTTGCCGCTTGTTACACAGCATCAAAGTCAACAACCCTCTTGTCAGTAGATAATCTTTCTCAACCAACATGAAGATATCATGTCCTCTGTCTGTAGATACATGGTGAACAACACATGTATCATATAACCTCCATGTCAATGGATCATGCATATACCTCTGAAGCTTCACAGAATGTCATCAGTATCAGGTTCAAATAACCTATTCAATTCAACCCATAATGTTTTTTCGTCATCAGTAGGATCTGTTGAACTGAATATTTCTTTAACTAAAATCCATAGCTTATCCAGGTCATCTCTATCAAATTTCTTTAACATATCATCAAAGGTCTAATAAGCTTCTGTATGGTTTCCAACTTTGATAATTTTCCAATACTTTCTTGTGTCTTCAGAGTAAACCTCTCAGTCTATAATTGGATATTTGACCTGTAGGGCTTCAACAAAGACTTCTTCCACTGGAACTACTATTATCATTTGTTGTAAATCCTCTTGTGATATCTCATCTGCTTTTAGTTCTTCAGTTGGTTCTGAGCCTTCTCTAGTCTTTTGCCTTTTTGAACTTTCTTCTTGAAGATTTAGACCTGCTCTTTTTGTTCTTTCTTTTTCCATAACAGAGTCCATAGGCACAAATGAGGTAACCTGTTTGTAAACATTATCAAACATCTCCTTGACTTCATAAAAGCTCTTTCCCTTGAAGTGTTCCATCTTGTATCCTGCCATATTCTTCATATATGTGCACATGGTCTTTCTTTGCTGAGACATGGTTTGAGGTTTATTTCTGATTGCCTCATATCACTGTGCAGCTTGTAGCTTCTTTCTCTTGTCAATGAGTTCTGCAAGTAGTCTTGCCCTTTCTTCAATGGATAGATTTTCCCTTTCTTCCTCTAACAGTTTCTGAGCCAGATCCTCATCTGCTTGAATCTGAGCTTGAACATCATCCCAATCAATATCAGCAACTGGGGGATTAGCTTCATCTTCAGTAGTCTCACTTGCAAGTAGCTCTTCTTGTTCTGCATTAAACTTTGCTTCTTGTTCTGCATTAAATCTTGCTTGTTCTTCTTCATGCAACTTCTGAGCTAATTCTTCATCAAGGCTCATCTGAATCTGAACTCTCTTTTTGATCTTCTTTGGTTGCTCAGACTCTTGCATAATGGCTTTACCCTTATCCTTTGTAGTTTCACTTGATGAAGGAATAATGATGTTAACTTGTTGAACCATACCAGCAGTACTAACTGGCATTGATGCACCAGCAGTACTAACTGATTCTTCAGCAGTACTAAATATCCTACTAGCAGTACTAACTCCTTCACTGCCAGTACTAACTGCTCTTCTTCTTCTAGTATAAGTGTTGACATTTTTCTTGGCTGCATCTGCAAGAACTTTAGCTGCACTAAGAACTCCTAACTGATCTTCAGATTGGTCTTCTTGACTACTAACCTTTGTAGGAGTAACCAAGGAAATTCTTGCATCTTGATCAATGTCTTCTATCATCCTCCCCTGTTTGGAAGTATCCTCTGAACTCTCCTCATCATCTGAGACTACAATCTTGGCTCTCCTTCTAGCTTGGCTTGTCTTGACAGTCTGCTCTAACTTCTTTACCTTTTTGATAAGTTTAGTTAAAGCAGCACCATATGTTTGTTTTGTTTACTTCAATTCTGTCTCCAAGCTGTCCACTTTGTTTAACAATTTTGTACATAGAACCGTCAATTCATGTAGTGTCATACTGCCCTCATCACTTCCAGGTGTGTGACCTCCTGGGAGAGGTGAATCATGGGGCATGGTAGGGGACTTAGGGATGTTATCACTGCCCTGTCCTACATCTATGCTAGAGATAGTAGTGGCAGCCCCTCCATGAACAACATCCACACTTGTGAATGCAGCCTCATCTGCTACATTGATGTAAGTAGGAGAACTAGGCTGAGGAACCTCAGTTTCCTGTCTGGTTAGTATCCTTAAGGGTGATGAAAGTGGTGGTTTTGAGGTTATTGGAGCACCTGAGGGTGTGTGATGGGACTCAACTGGTACTGTTGATCCTTCACCTTGCAGAATTGGACCTTGAACAAGCATTGTTGGAAATAAAGGAATGTCCACCCTAGTATATCCCTTGGAAGCCCTTCTCATGTTGCTAAATAGTTTTTTGTGTGAGAGCAGGAGCAATATAAGTTCTGTTATGAGGTAGAAGATGTCTCTTATGCTTGTTCAAAAAGATTTGAATAAATCTTGGATACATAAAAAATTTAGACTTACTATCTAAGTTTTTCACCATGCCTTTAAAAATCATTTTAGAGAAGTTGAAAGTTATATTTGTGGCCAAGCAAATGATAGCAGTTGCTATATTGCTACTAAATTGTTCCCAAGAAGTCTTCTTAGGACTTAAACAATGATGAATGGTATGGATTAAGAATCTCCATTGAGGGGAAAAGTGACCCTTTTAGAAGGTCAACTTATCAGAGTTGGAAACATACACCATAAGTGCAAGTTGTTCAAAGATTTCAGTATTAGGCAAAGTAGTAATACCATAAGAGTCTTCTAACTTGAGGTTCCTCCTGATAGATGCCTCAGAAACAAGCTTCACTTTCCCATCTATTGTAGCAATGATTTGTACTTCTCTAGAGTCTAAGGTGTTTGCAGTAGCAGTTTGTCAAAATTGTTGAATGAGTGAAACATAAATAGTAGGATTTTTAATGAGAGCATACTTTATGTGACTTATATTGAGAAAATCCACTATCTAGTGAAAACCTTCACTTCCCTCTGTTTTGTGCAAGTAAGCGACCATGTTGTGTGTATCACCAAACTCTAAATTAGCCATTGTTGATTGTGAAAAGATGGATTCAGGTCTGGGATATGTGCAGTTGTGAGCATATGTGAGTTTGGCAAAGTTAATTGAGATTTTATAAAAAGCAATTAAGGTTATGAGTGGACCGACTGAATAAAATTGAATCTTTATCATGAAGAAAGCTTATAAGTAAAAGAAAGATCAAGAATTATCCAAATTATAGACCTCTATAAGCGAAGTTGTTGGCAAAAATATCTCAAC
>BQNB010048906.1:28164-42305 GCA_026074375.1 Tanacetum coccineum
CTTATGAGTAGTTTATTGTTTGCTTATTTAGGGGGTGTTTGTTTCGGCTTATATGTGGGCTTATGAGCTTATTGTCCTTTTTTTTTTTTAATATTAGGGGGTGTTTGTTTCGGCTTATATGTGGGCTTTTATGAGCTTATTTGATTTCGGCTTATATAACATAAGCCTAATTTTTTGGCTTATATTGAGACTTATGGGCTTATATAAGTTTATCATATCGTAATAAACTTATATAAGCCCACAAGTCTTGAAATAAGCCAAAAAATTGGGGCTTATGTTATATAAGCCGAAATCAAATAAGCTCATAAGCTCACATATAAGCCGAAACAAACACCCCCTTAATAGCAATCTAAAACAATGAAAGATGAGAAAAAGATACTTATTGGGCAAAAAAAACAATATATATATATATATATATATACTATATTTATATAAATTGAATCTCCATGAAATTAATAAAATAAGAAAACGAACGACGATGGTTGGTGTTGTTGTCCTATGGTCTTAACAAAGGCATGTCGAGTGTTGATAAGAGTGGTTGTTGTGGTCTTGTAGATGGCTAGAGTTTGAAAGTCTTAAATAATACGTTTATATAGAATTATTCAACACTAATGAAAACAAATAACACAAGATAAAAATTTTCAATCGTGTAATGTTTTATTGATATAAATCAAAGTGTTATGGATCACACTTGTTGAATGACAATGTAAGTTTACCATTTGAACAAGTAAATTTGATAGATTATCAAGTTTACAAGCGAACTTATATAGACCCGCTGATAGGATCAGCTGACTATCTTGTAAGTTTGACAAAGTAGTAAAATGTCTATAATAACGACAACAGATAAAGTAATAACATTTACTACAACAAACATTCGCTATTTATAGTGATACGAGGTTGATTCCTTAGTGGGGGTATTTGGGACGTGTCAACAATCTAGTGGTGAAGTACAACTGCATTTAATGCACGTTCATTCATGGTAACTACCCGCCCATACTTTTGTGAACAGTTATGCAAACTGTTCACATCTTTCATCAACTTATACTAGATAGACTGTAATTCGAAAGACACTTTGTCTCGCCATTTTGTTTTATCGAATTATCCTGCCTAAACTCACTTAGAGATGAGTAACAAGTTCAGTTTGTTTAGCTTTAAAGGGAACAAGACCATCAGGGTATTGCCACCCCCTGACTCTTTTCAAACTTTCAGCGTATATCATCTACATACCAACTGATATCCATTCCAGCTGATGAGTATGTCTTCAAGTAATCTTCGGCTTCCTTTACGATGTCTTTGACTTGAATATCGCTGAGATTGCTCGCTAAAGCTATGATTCAATGAGTTCTTTCATTGCTCGTTGATGTCAATCGGCGAGTCTTCAACACTTAGCATAATTTCTGTTTAAATCTATCACTCAATTAACTCAACAGAGTTTGTGGTGGTCATGTGGGTCATTATGGATTTTATGTGGTTTGATGGAGAATTACGGTCCAACAAAATTATTTAGCATACGTTTAGTAACTCCAACCAACAAAAGAGTTTTTGTCACATTATTAACTTTTTTAACTCTTGTAATAATAATATTTATCAATTTTACAAAAAAATGTATATTATCTTATGTTAACTACTTACACTTCATTAAGCCCTATTAAATTGTATGTATAATAAAATTATATGATTATTTCTAGAGGCGATTAGAGCTAAAATTCGTAAACTTTAGCAATAGACGTAATTTCGTTTCACAACACTTTGAATGTATGTGTTCGTTATACGTGTTCGTTTGGGTTTTCCGTAGCTTTTCCGCAACACTTATTATTAACATATTATCTTTTGCATGTAAAAAGACACCACTCTCTCGAATAGTTTCTAGTTTTAACGTATCACAGGTTTTATATATTTAATAAGGTTTTTAAATTTGTAAAAAATAAAATCACACCAAATAAAACCCCATTAAAAATGTAAAAAACAAAACTTGCATCAAAAAATATCAAAATGGATGTTGATTAAAGGAACACAAAATTTTTAAAAATTTTGGTTGAAATTAGTAGATAATAAAAGTAAATAGATAAAACGATATTTCAATTTGAAAATAAATGTGATTTTTAATTAAGAAGTGACACATATGATGTGGTTCTTTAAAATGAGATGGATGGTCAAGATTGCATATCCTTAACTTAATTTTTATTGGGTCCCACATTATAAATGTTTTATATAAAAGTATAGATGTATAATAAAATTATATGATTATTTCTAGAGGCGATTAGAGCTAAAATTCGTAAACTTTAGCAATAGACATCAATATTTAAATATGAGTCATCTATGTTTATATCTATAAGTTATAGTGGTTGGATGGAATTTTTAAAAAATTAAGCACGCAGATATTTTTAAATTATACTTAACTTATTCACATAATTTAAGCAACAATATAAAATGATTATGAAATCCTCCTAAACAAAGTCACTTATCCATAATTTGCCATTATTTATTTTCTTAATTCTATTTGTTTATATATGAAAAATAAACACACAAAATAAGAGACTAATTTATGAAAAGAATTGTGAGAAAAATACAACTACATAACTAAATTACTCAATTAATATCTACAGGTTAAATAATGAGAATAAGTTTTATAAGTAATTTAGAAAAAAAAAATTATACTTAATTTTTCTAGAATATTAACCCTTCACTATTTCTTAAAATTATTTTAACCGAAAATCTTGCATAAAGTTATCGTCAAGCAAAGTTTGCAACTGATAAAACTGATCGCTAAAAAATGTACTACATAAAGACGTTCACTCGCAAAAAAATATAGTTATACGAGTACTCGCTACAACAACGCGCCGGCTAGTGTTATAAATATAAAAATACTGCTCAGTATTGAAAGAAAAAAATTACATTCTAAATTTCTAAGTGGTTTGGCAAATGGCAATTGGCATATTGGGTATTGCATTTTGGGCCATATGGGCTGGTTATAAGATCCTGACCCAATAAGATACAAAAGAATTGTGAAATTTATATATTTTTTTTAATCGATTTCATAAGAAGTGAAGTTTCATGCGAAAGTTTTGGCCTTTTTTTTCAACTTTATATTGCATAAATTTGGTACGAAAATTAAATTTGTATAATAATTGAACTATTGAATAGAGAATTATTATTATTTTTTCTATTCAGTTTATTGTTTTTCTTGAATGAATATTTTTCCATATGCATTTTCCAGACTATATATAAATGTAATTTACGCGTTTGTACAATTGAAATCTATTGACACGTGCGTTGCGGCAAGCTTATTTATCTTTGGTTGTCGAATATATATTTTGGTAGTTGTTTCGGCCCGCGCGTTGCGCCGGAGCTTGTCTATTTTTCGAAGATGCATTGTCGTAATTATGTAGCCGGTAATTTTTTTAAAGAAGTAAAGGTCAACATTACGTTTCGGACCCCTGTCGTTTATTTTAAAATTATTGGGCAGTTTAGGGTGTTTTTTGAAAGTTTATTTTTTAAAATATATATATATATATATATAACTTCAACATTTTTTATAAAATTGTATATATGTCAGAAGCATTGCAATATTGAGCTGGTTTTGTTCGCAATTCAATTTCTATATAAATAAGCAATGCCTAATTTCTATACAAAGTCTTTTCTATTTTGGCCACCAGCGTTTTTTTTCATATTGGCCCACTTCTTTTCTTTTGTTGGGCTAAGTGATAAACAGTAAAAAAACATGCCTCAATACGGCGTAGTTTAAGGCCACTTTTGATATATATATAATATAATATGCAGACAAAAACTTTTTATCCAAGAGCACAAATAAGATGCACCAAAAAACCTTTATAACACATATGTCTTTGATTAACCGGTCTTCTTCTTCATTTACAAACATTGTGAATTTTATAAAGTCGATCCTAACTATTGACGTCAAAGTTATCATAGAAGCATAAAGGATGTTACGAAAATGCTCTATTTTGATGTCACCAGAGCTGTTGGTATTTACACATTTGTCACTTAGTTATTAGTTCTGTTTCACCCTTTGTTTAGATCACATCCTATAGATAAAATATTTTCTTACCGCTCTCACAGACATATGTACTTAACAATGATAAAAACGTATTCAAACTGTTAACGTGGTTCCACGATAGAGTGATCATTACATATACGGCCGAACTACATTTTATCCACGGAACTGGCATACACTTAACATATGACTTATATTTAAAGAGTGAAAATGTGTTATCCCTGTGATTAACCTAATCCAAAGACTACTATTTCGGACCAAAAATACCTCACGGGCCAGCATCACATGGGAGTCGCTTTGCAACAAACAAAGGACGTTCCCCGTGATCCCCACCCACCTTGCTGGGAGAAGGACCCAAAACCAAGGCATTGGCAGCAGCAAATAAACTGCTAACCCGCCCTCGCACTCCTGCTTCGTGGCAGCGGCCAGTCTTTCTAGACTCGACAACTGTATCATTTCCTGTTGAACTATTTGTGCCTAGGTGTCATTAACAGTAAAAAATGGATGCCTTTTTATTTCATAAGTGCAAAATTTGGATATGCTGTGCTCCATAGCAATAATTTTAGGATGAGGAGCGTTCATGTACTAGCGTTCAGTGGAAGGCTCATGTACAGAAATTCAGCATATAAAAGCAAAATGACATACAGAAATTCAACATATAAAAGCAAAATGATAAGAAGACGAAGGTGTTATCGACAACTATCATAGATGACGAGACTAAACGAAAGAAGTAAACCAGTTAAGTTTGATTTGGTTAAAAAAACTCGGATCTTTTCTCTGTTATTGGTCTAAGATTATAATAAAACAAGAGCTTTGATGACGATTTATAATTCCCAATCATCAATTCTGTACCGGTTTTCAACCTTTGTATGATCATGATAACCTGCTAATTATCATCTACATATGACTGCAAATCTAATTGATTGGTAACAGACTAACAGATACACCAAAGGTTGCTGGAAGGGGTTTTCTATATCACGTGGTGGAGTGTTTGGATGTTTAGGAATCAACTGCTTTTTACAACGCCCGCTCCTCGCAAAGATATTATTTTTGATGATATCGTTTCTCGCTCGTTCACTTGGTGTCATTCTAGATGTAATCGTACTTTTAGTTGGGATAGTTGGCGTCAACATCCTTATTTACTTTCCTTGTAATTTCGTTCTAGCTCCTTGCTAGTTGGTTTTCCAATAAAAGTTGTCGTTCAAAAAAAAAAACAGATACACCAAAGGAATCCCAGTTTCTTCAACTTCTAACATCAACTGGTCTAAAAATCAAAATACTACTAACATACAATGATCTTTTATCATTTCTATAACTTCCTTTTTCTACACCAACTACATACATGCAAAACTTTGGCATCTCCATAGCCAAATTGTCTTCTTCTGATCGACCAATCACCTCTCCTCTTGTCTTGTCACCTCTTGGTTGGACCATGGCATCTTTCATTATAGGCGACATTTTTTTTAATGAGTTGTGCTTGTAGCCAAATTATTCCAATTTAAGCATACCTCATGAAAAAAATGTTTTAACAGTCACAAGATTCAAAGCGCAGGATTCCATACCGTGAATGTCCACATGATTCCATATCGTGAATGTTCTTCCTGCTATCAAGCAAGTTTATCCTGTTCTATCCGTTGTAATAGTTCCTCGTATGCTTTCAATGACATAGAAGTGAACCGTTCCAAGGACTCAAATACACGCTGCAGACTCGTCTGCAAACTACCATTTTTACTGGTTTCACTCTGATACACCGCGTGTCCTGATGACATACCCTTGTCATCATCACCTGATGCCACAACAATCATTTTGTCCAACATCTGCAACTCTTTATGAATCTTCTGATCCTCTTTATCCAAATTCTTGACATTTCTTTCCATATTTTTATCAACCACCATCCTTTGTCTCATTTCTCCCTTATCCCGTTCCCATAACTGCAGAACAGTTGCTGCAAAATCCCTCATTGAGTCCACCACTTCCTTATCAGATATTCTTTGCATAGCTTGTGCCCACTGGTTACAGACAATGAAGATAGCTGGTGCACCTATTCTGCCAGGAGAGTAAGGAACAGGTCCATCTACGGTTTCTTCAGGCTCATACATAAGACATTTTAGAAGCCACTCGTTTAACGATCTCACGAAGCCCTTTTGAGCTCCAAACCAGCAAGAGAACCTTATAGCCCAATTGAGCAGATCATGTTCAAGTTGCAGTGTGGCTTCTAGACTTGCATCACTCGAGTGTTTTTGAGAGGCAATGGCATCAATACCCTTAGCTGCATGGATTGCCTCACACTGACTATGGTGGCATTCTACCATCATTCTCCACATCCCCGTTAATCTAGAGTCAATATATCACACATTAGATATTAACGAACTAAATCATACGGAGTATACTTTTATGATAATACTAAATTTTCTGGAGTTTGCCCTTATACAAGGCAAAACAAACCACTAAGAACTGAGCTATACGAATTACTAAGACTCAACTTTACATAATCCTACAAGAAGGTTCATTGTAGTTACAGTCAGAATCTGGTAAAGATTATATGAGCCTATACAGTCAGAATCTTGTAAAGAATATGGCATATACAATCCAAATCTATAAAGAACAAAGCCAAGGAATACATGTCCCAGAAGGCTCTATTATTTTAACTTTAGGTTCTGTAAAACTTTCTGTTTTTATTCTGCAGGTATATGAGGCCCACAATCTTATAGTGGGATCAACATGTTGTAGTGGAGATGGTACAAGATTGTGCAAAATTTAAATAAGCAAATACAAAACAATATATAAAAAAACATATATGTACCCTTCAATGAAGTCATTCAACTGTGGCCACAATTCTTCATCTCGTAATTTGTTTATTTTCTCAGAGATCTTATCCACAACTTGGATTGCAATTCGAATTTTCGTTGAAAGACTTCTGACGAAAGTCCTTGTTGCGTCAATTTTGTGAGGCTCGGCGCCTTTCTCATCCATACGTGAAAGTCTTCGCTTCTTCTCGTCATGGAGTAACCTCATCTTCTCCTCAATCTGTGTCACACATAAGAAAATGATTTCATTTATTTAACTGTAATATATAAATCAACATAGATTTGTTTTGTATGAGTTGGCCAACACAAAACAATGATTACAACCCATATGCATACTCTATTAGTGACTAAATTAAATATCTCAAATGATTAATTGTGTTTCGTAACACAAACAGTAGCAAATACTTAGAATTGTATATTCTAAAAAAAGAAGTTTGATGACAAAAAAGATGCGTAAGCTTTCCAATAAGAGCTCTACCAGAATATGAATCTATTCGGAAAATAAATGTTGCACCTTTCATGAGACAAAATTAGTAACGCGCAGACTATAATTATACGAATATAACGCGAAAAACATGTTTAATTAAAGGCAAACGATTGGAATTAAAATGCTAGATTCCCACAAACTACACAGATACTGATTGACAAGCAAGTGCTTCATAATACATACCTTAACTTCATCAAACAACTTCTTCTCCCAAAGATACAGTTTTTGAAGAGTCGATGAAAGATTCTTAGATTTCGTCAATAAATCTACATCCGTATCCAAAGTATCAGGATCGGTTGGTGCTAGTGCTAACGCAGGCGTAAACACATTCAACATCTTGGATGGAACTATTTATACATAAATCCAATAACTAAAGTCAGCTAAAACATATACAAAATACCCAAAAAGATCAAAGTACTAAATAAATCACAAATTAGACCTTGATAAGCCACATGTTTTCGATTATGCGGAACTTTCCCAACTTCAAGTATCTTCGCCAACTCATTTCCACACTCGGAAGCACGATCAAATTGCGCGCTAATCTCCTTAACAACATCCGAATCATTACTAAACACCACTCCTTTCTTCTTTTGATCCTCCTCCACAACCACTTCTTTATCCACCGGATCACTTTCTTTCGCTTTCTCTACCACATTCGGCAACTCCTTTTCGTCAGCTTTTTTCGCCTCGTTTTCAACCACTTTTTTATCAACCACCTCTTCTTCATTGTTTTTTTTATAAAAAATTTCATCTTCTAAATCAGGTATTCCTTCTTCCTCCCTAACTATACTCGAACCTCGGCTTATCGTATTCGTCTTCGTTTCGATATAAGGCGGCGGATAAAAACTCTCATAACTCTCAAACGGATTAAAAAAATCCCACCCGGAGCTCGCCGCAGCCTCCGGCGGCGGAGGCGGCGGTTTTGAACTCTCCGCCACCTCCGCCGCCACCGCAGGCGCCGGTTGACCGAAAAACTCACCGTAGTTTGAATAGTTACTGTTATACGTATAAATATTAGGGTTTTGATGATCACTATAATATATAGGCTCACTACTTGACGGTTTCTGTTGATACATAACCGACGGCGTTACTTGCTTAACCATATAACTCATCGTATAACCGTCGGACAGAGGATAAGTTTCATGCCACGCGCTTGCCGGAGGAAAACTTTCACGCCACGCGCCGCCGTGACTGTCATCATGCAAATGCAACGAACCGTCAGAATCATCATCATCATCGGAATCCGTACCAAAACGTATATGAGACTCGCCGGAGTTGGTTTTTTTGTGAGTAGCAGAGATGACGTCATCCTTAACAGCTTTGCTAGTAGTAGTGACGTCATCGTGAAAAGAAGATGACGTAGGATGATGGTTGAAAAATAGGGTAAGTGAAGTCGTAAGGGTTTTTAATGAAGTGAAATAAGCAAAGTGAGCTTGTGATAAAATGTAGCGTTGGTGAATTGCTTCGTCTAAAAACTCGCATCTTTTGCGGCATAAGATTACTGCTGGGGATGAATTGTAATCTTTTTCTAATGGCTTTGAACCAACACATCCCATTTTTTTACTTTTTTTTATAAAATATGTGATGACCTTATTATTAATAGATGATGATGATATGAAGAGTGTGTTGGTTTAGGTGTAGAATGTGATGAGTGTGTGTGATTTAGAGAGAGAGAGATGGACTGAGGCAGGGGGGGTGATAAATTTTTGGAGAGAGAGATTTTGTGTTTATGAAATTATGATTGTTTTGCCTTGTAGTATGGTGAGACTGTGAATATGGTCCCCTAACTGTTTGGTGAATGGTGAGTAACTAAATTTTCTACGTCCACAAAATATTCACAAATACACAATGATGTTTCATCACACTTGATCTAATCATTTTCTTTTTTATTTCACCAACTTTATTTATTTAGCAAATCATTTTACTGCACTTCATTTTGTGAATATCTTTTTGTAAACTTTATGTGGATATAGTATTTCTCGTAACTAAAATGATACCTGAATCATATGGAAACCAGAACCTGAAGGTTTGAGTCGGGGCGGATTTTGGGGGCATTAGCGAGATTTTTTGGCATCAGAGCTGGACAAGACGCAACATCTCCAACACACCTCGCTCCGAAACATATATATGCATATACATCAATTATATTCATATATTGTTATGTTAGTATTTACGTAACAAAAACAGAATTATCGAATTTTTATATTTGTATATTTCAAAGATCGCGAATTGTGACTAAAAAAACTTATTTGTGTCATATTATTAAAAGAAATCTTGATTTTTTAAGGGATGGTTTATCATTATTAATGTTTATTTTGTTGAAAACTTATTAAGGCTAGTACATATATATTTTCAGTGGATTCTTGATTCTTCAAGGTGATACGTAAAATCATATAGCTAAAACTTGGTGTAAAAATTATAATAAACGGGGAAGAACGTGTGTTTGATGGAGCATTGTGTCCGAAAATATGCCCCGATTAAATCCTCAAGAAGATTGGAGCGGGTTTTGGGGTGCATCTCGCCCCAATGGAGCGTCCGATAAGATCCCAAATGAAGATTGGCGCAAGTTTAGGGCGTGGTCTTTGAGGTTAAGGATGGTCGTCCCGTCCTTTGTATTTGCTTTTGTAAATAATAAATATTTATATTTTAAGCTCAATGATGTACTATTAATTGTACAATATCAACATACTTAACTTAACACGCACATATTGGACAGCTTCCTTGTTATGTTTTTTTTTAATGACTGATAATATATTGAAAAAATGAGACTAGTAAGGAGCTAGAAACTTAAAAGTACATATGAATTACAAAAAATAAAAGCATAACGATGCAACCAGGGACTTTAACTGCGAGGAAAACTAAAGGGATGAAAAAACTTTTGAAACGGAGGCCGAACATTCGATTTTCACTCCACCAAAAGAAAAAACCCCCACCACGGAGGCCGAGCCATCGGTTTTCACTCCGAGGTGGCTTTTGAAGAAACCCCAAACAAGCCCCGAGGAAGAAGGCGAGACAAGAAAGCAGCCTTCTGAAACAAAGCAATCAACCATTGTCCAAACACGCGGTCATTAGAGGGGACTTCAGCCAATCCGTCCAGGATAAAATCAAATTGCCTCTGTTATGGAGCCAAGAAAACGAAGTAGAACGAACATAATCAAAAATGTCACTTTTCCTCAACGGTTAAGAGTTAAAAGTAACACTATTTCGGAATCTCCAAAGCCACCAAAGAACCGAGATAGAAATGATGAAAAGCCTGTGTTTCTTTTCTTTAGGAGCATGCCAAGAAGATAACCAATCTTTAAACGCCTCAAAAGATAAAGCTTGGACAAAGGGGATTTCGCACCATCTATACACGAGCTTCCATAAATCAAAAGCAATAATGCATTCAAAGAAAATATGATTGGCAGATTCAACGTTAGCATTGCAAGAGGAACAAGAAATAGCCGGAATGTCCATTCCACGCAAAGATAGATTCAACTTGTGAGGAAGCCGATCGAATGACAATCTCCACATAAAAATATTAACCTTGCGGGGAATGATTTTGTCCCAAGAAGTAGAAGGAAGAGAAGGAAGAGTCTTTTGGTCAATAATATTACGAGCATCATTTACCGTGAAAGTACCATTTGGGCCAAGATTCCAAACACATGTGTCTTCGCTAGCTACAATATTAAGTTGACCAATCTCATTCAGCATGTCGCGAAAAAAAGCAAGATTTCGAACACCAATATTGGTCCTGGACCAATTCCAATGCCATTGTCCATTAATGATACGGTCGATGATGAGACAATCTTTGTCTAGATCAAGGCGGTAAAGACGATTGTACCTGATAGAGAGAGGGGCCTCGTCAACCCATATATCTTTCCAAAAACGAATACGAGTTAAAACGAAAAGAATTATTCAAAATGATACCTTTCGAGTTAAGGAAGTTTAAGGATCCAACAATGTTAGCCCAAATACCCTTGAAACTGCAGCCATTATTATCAAAATCACATTCATGACCATGAAAAGCTTTAACGACTTTAACCCATAGATCATTTGGAGAAGTGAACAACCTCCAGCGCCATTTTTGGAGAAGCGCAAGGTTAAAAGCTTTAAGACTACCAATGTTTAAACCTCTATTATCATAAGAATTTAAGATAATAGGCCACTTGACCCATGCCATTTTCCTGCCATCTTGATTACCTCCCCAAAAAAAGTTAGACCGAATTCTTTCCAAATCATTAAGGACCGATTCAGGGGCTCTAAAAATTGAGAGATAATAGATACCGAGACTTTCGAACACGGACTTGATAAGGGTCAGACGACCCCCTATAGAAAGGAGACTGGCTTTCCAAGTTGAGAGTTTCGAGCGGAAACGACCAATTAACATCTTTCAACTGGCAATGGATTTCATGTTGGATCTAATAGGAAGACCAAGATAATTAAAAGGGATATTACCTGCAATACATCCCGCGTTACTAGCCATATTATGAACCTCATCCTCGCTAACCCCAATACCGTAGATATTAGATTTGTGAATGTTAATCTTGAGCCCCGAAGCAAGATAGAAAACATGGAGAACACAAATGATGTTTTCCAGATCTCTAGCGTTCCAGCCAGTAGTAATTATCACATCATCTGCAAAAAAAGATGGTAAATATTGATAGACGAGTTATTAATATTATTACCACTGATCAGACCATTACCCACAGCATCAGCGAATGCATTATGAAGACCTTCCATGACAAGAATGAAAAGAAAGGGAGATAAGGGATCTCCTTGTCTAAGGCCACGATTGATAAAGAATTCAGACGTAGGGCTACCATTGACAAGAATAGAGGCTATTGAAGATGAAATGCATGTTTTGATCCAAGAACGCCATTTAAGTCCAAATCCGAGACTATCGAGAATATGATCTAAGTAATTCCAGCTAATAGAATCAAAAGCTTTCTTAAAATCCACTTTAAAAATGAGAAGCTGTTTTTTTTCTTTTTTTATGCCATTCTATGATTTCACTGAGAATAATAGGGCCGTCAAGAATTTGACGTCCAGTTATAAATGCTGATTTCTCTTTACTAACAATCTTATCAATCACTTTAGATAACCGGTTTGCTAGAATGTTGGCAATGATCTTGTAGTGGATGCCAATGAGCGATATAGGACGAAAATCTGTGACGAGAGTAGGATTGTTAACTTTAGGAATGAGGGTGAAGAAGGAGGAGTTAGCTCCATAAAGCATATCACATGAGGCGAAGAAGGAATTAATGAAATAATGGATAATTACTTGAACTTGTCACAAAATTTATTATTATGTATCAAAAAATTTATTTCCCAATTGTATATAACTAACTTGTCAATCTTCCTATTGTATGTAAGTATGTAACTAATTTGCTAATCTTTTTATTGTATGTTCTAAAAAATTAATTAATCAATAGTTAATATTTTATAAAATAAATTGCTTAATACCTTACAGTCAAACACCCCTGATCGTTCTAATAAACATGTGAAAAACCCAAAGACACTAGAATATAGTTATCATATAACTACAACCACCATAATCACAACACCAACAACATTATATAAGCACATTTAATAAAGATTGTAAAAATATGAGATTCCGGTTAAGGCATTAATTTTTGATGGTCCAGAGGAGAGGATAAAGCTTTGGTGTTAAAATTGCTGACATAGGATGGAAAAGAAAATGGTAAGTGGGTGGTGCTCAAGAAGATGCGCGTCTTTGTTTTTCACGCGTTTATTAATAGTATAAGAGTATGTGAGTGTATGATATTGAACTAACTAATCAATGAAATACTAACTATCGATTAATGTTAGTACAAAAAGTGTGATAGGGTATGAGCTGTATTTGGGCTGCTTACTAGACCGGGCCAATAAACTATTGATGGGTTTGATCTTGTACTAAATCAAGTAGTAAGATGACTTTCTGCACAAATAAGAGAAACTGTTAGCCTTATCGTGGGTACGGACCCCACGATTAAGCTCCGGCGTAAGAGTAAGTAATCATGTTGTCAAAGAATGTCAGAGCTAGTGTGTATAAATGTGAGTTTAGAAAATCGTACCTTTTTGAGGTGTCAGAGACCCCCTTTTATAGGTGAGCCTAATACTAGGTTTTCCTAGTATTTCGCTTATGATTGTTAGTGGCCAGAGTGGGTCCCTTGTCGGGCAAGGATCCGCTTGTAATCGTGGTTGCGGACACATATCACCTTCCGCATACGTGTTGCGGAAGTATTTTGTCTGCGTGCATCTTTAAACATCCGGGCCGCAGCCAGCTCGTCTATGGGCTTAGTGGCAGCTTGTATGTTTTGTTGCGTTAGGCCTGGGGCCAGATGTGTATAGTACGAATTAAGCCCAATAAGCCTGATATTCGTGCTATACGTCATCAAGTCCCCTCACTCTAGTTCGTTAGTTGCGGGCGGCGCTACCTGCTGCGCGTAGTAAATGTTACTAGACTAAGGTTCCGTGACACTCCTGTTTTTTCCGCTGCTATTTACCTCTTCTGTGACTATTTGTTTCTTCCGTGACGTTTTGTTGTACCTGTTAGGTGAAACGTGTGAGACGTGGGCTCTTCTTGGCCTTTTGTCTTCTAACTGATTTCACTGTGTGGCCTACTTGCCTAACTATCATCACCATTTTTTACTTTCAATCTTATCCGTTAACTTGGACGTTATGGACGCGTGTACTCATCTGGGACTAATTTGAATTAAATACCATGGGTATAAATACCCGATTAAGTTTTCACTGTTTCCTTTTCCTCTTCTCACATTACAATCGCCATTGTTAAAAATTCTTCAAGCTTTTTTAACTGTTTCTTCTGCTTCATGCCCTACTTCGAAGAACT
>BQNB010048907.1:0-42305 GCA_026074375.1 Tanacetum coccineum
AAACCTTTAATTCCAACATGAACAAAAACATAACGTTACCTTGATGAAAGTATGGATAATAAGTTGGTCTCTTCTATAATCTCTTCATAACATCAATAGTCCCTTATCTTAATCTTGAAGCGATCTTTCCTAAGTGATTTTTAGCAAAACTAATGTTATGGAGGTTTCTCCCTCCTTTTCTCCTGATGAGAAACGACACACCCCCAACACTCATACACGTGTGTGTTTTTAGTTAATTCATAGATTTTAAGACTTATCTAGGTAGAAGGGTAATTTCTAACCATAATGGATAACTTTGCACTATTAGTCCCTGTCGTTAAGTGATTTGTTCGAATACGTATACGTAAAATATATAGTATAAGGATTAATCAATAATAGTATAGTAGTACGTATTCCGCAAGGATTCTAGAAGATTACTTTTAACCAAAGCAACATCCAAAACCTTCCCGGGTCGTATCCCGACGAGGTGTGAATTGAGAATCGGCAACGTTCGTGATCGCGCGTTTTAAATGGTTTTAAGATTTTGATTTGGATTTCCAATTCTACAAATGAAAATGCATATAATCATATAACGACATGTAAAAACTCGTAGCAATTAAAGCAAGTAAAAATAAAGCATGAAAACGTTAACGGAATTTAATAAAACGTCATTTAAGAAACTAAAGCAAATTTTAACCCTACAACTTCAAATCTAATTTTTATAAATCCTAAATGACAAAAGAAAATTTTCAGAAAAAGATTTTTTTTTTACTTTTATATTATTTATTATGATTTAAAAACAAATTTAATCTAAATTAAATATAAAAAATAGCAAACAATTATTTAAAAATCTGAAAAATTACAGAAAAATACTTTGACTATTTTAGAAGCTAGGAAAATTATAATTTTGAAATAAGCTATTTGAATAAGCTGTTAAATCAGCTTAATTAAACTAATAAGCTAAAACTGCCAATAGGGTATAAAATGAAAATGACATGAAGTATTAAACGAAAAAGACCCTAGGGCAGTGCTAAGTGTGTTGCATTGTGAGAGAGGAGACCCAGGTTCGAGTCCTGGGTCTGCCATTTTGCAACTATTTTTATTTTTTTTTATTTTTTTACACAAACTTAAAGATGACATTAAAATGAACATTTTATAAAACTACAACTTATTCTAAAACTTATTAATAAGCTCAAAAATAAGCCATATAACAGACAGTGCACACTTTTTGGTTAAAAACTAGTTTACTAGCAACTGTTAAGCTTAAAAAGAACTAAATAAGCTCTAAAAAGCTAAGTAATGGTAAAGCAAGCATAGAAAACTCGTTAACTACACCTAAAAAGCATTTAAAAACAGATTTAAAGTAAATTATACTACTAAATCAATGCTAAAAATTACAAAGGAACAAAACTGTTTAACTACTTGCTTTTGGTTTTCTAGTTTTGAATGGCCTTCTAGCAGCCGTAAAACAGATATGCTAATGAGCTTTTTTTAAAACTTAAAAAGCTTTCCTACTTCTCGCTTATACTTCTAAGATGTTGCACAGTTAAAATCAAAGCCTAAATAACTCTCTAAACTATCTGAATTTTAGATCAAAAAGTGGAATATCAAACTTATATCTATTTGATGAAGTTGACATGTGAAATGACAAATTAGGCTAAAATGCTATAGAGTAAATGCAAACTTGATACATCTATTCTAATGCATTATAAACATAAACTAAACATCAAATTAAGCTTCAAACATATTATTAAACCAAATTGAACACTAACAGACCTAGGTGCTTTTAAAACAGCAGACTTTGAATTCAGATAAACTAAGCTACAAACTTAATTAAAATTGACTTTAAACTAATTAAACTTGAATTGAAACTGATCTAAAACTAAACTAAAATGGATTTCACAAGCCAAAATGACTAAAATAGTTTACAACTAGAATTAAACCACTAATCCAAACACTCCCTTAAATTTCAGAAATCCTAAATTTAGCTTAAATCAGACTCAAATAAGTTATGGAACCCAAAAATAGATTAATACATGAGATTACCAAGAACAAATAAGCTATCTAATAAGAGAATTAAGCACATAGCAATAAGCTTATAGGAAAAACGGTTTGACCCAAAATTTAGCAGTTTTAAAGAAAATCTAAACTACATGATATATAAACTAAAGCAATAACATAAAAAGTATTTAACAAGGAAAATTAAGACAAAATAAGCATCAAATAAGCAGAAATAAGCTAATGAATAGTAATAAGCTCAAGGATGAAATATAGAAACTTACAAGTAGTCCTAATGTACTTGATGAAGTCCCAATTCTAACCTATACCCCTAATACACTTCTGAATCAGCTTTTAACCCAAATGCAACCAAAGCTTATGCAAGCTTATATCATTAACCAATAACCAAATTCTTCCAAATCTAAAGTACAGCTTCAATCTTCCAAACAATAAGCTAAAACAAGCTTGAGAAAGCTTAATGGAGTTTTAGAAGACAGATTTAAGTAAAGTGAACAATGACTTTTAAGTAAATAAGCAAAACAAATAAATGACAATATTTTTGTATTTTTATTGATTGATAAAGCAGGTTACAACAAAAGTATTTAAATGACAAGGTTAAGTAAATTTCAGTAAGTAAATGACATTAAAAAGTGGAACACAATATTTGATTTTACAAAAAAATTGGAACCATTTCTCTATGAACTAACTACATCTATTTATAGCAGAACTTTAAGGAGTGGCCTTGGTGAGTTGTGCTTTTTCTGTGAGTAGAAAGTAAAGAGTGATCCCCAAGTATTAATCCACACCCTTGATTCTTCATTTAATGTCTTAATTTGATCTCAACCGTTGGATTGGATGTATGCTCACACAAATCGCCAGCGTGGCATATTGTTGAGAGTAGACACGCTTATCTCATGACTTTGGAGGAGCGGGGTTGATTGAAAGTGACATCCAATAGATTAGGTGATTTACCCTGCTTCCATTTTTACTAGGTTTAAAGGAGAGATATGTGTGAATAGTGCATTCACCCGCCCTTTTTCTTTTACTGTTTTTGACCTTAGTTTAAATGTTGACCTTGGGTTCGGTATAATTGGGCTTGGAGGGTTTTGGTGGTTTTAAAATTTGGGCCCGGGTTTAATTAAGTGTTAAAATAACACTTTAACAATGTTAAGTTAAATAATAATGACCATTAGTCCTTAGTTAGCAAAAGGACTAACAATGCAAAGTTTAGGGACTAATGGTGAAACATTTTTAGATTAACGGTGTAAGGGTTTTAACGGTTGTTTTGAGGATTTTGGATTTTAAGGCTTGGTTTTGGAATCCACTTTGATAAATGCACATCATCGGCCTTGGCTTCTTCACGCTTTTTTCAATCTCGTGCTTGATTTTGTCCTTTTTAGGCTTGATTTTGTCTTTTTGTCCATTATCCGTTCCTTGCACATGATAAACACAAAACACACAAATACAACACATTTTTGGTATGTTTTCTGTCTTTTTGGCATATTATTATGAATAAAAGGTATGTGTAATTTAGCACATACCAATGGTCCCACGGACTATCCAGCTGATGGAGGAGATGATGATGATTTGTCTGGGGATGATGCTGACAACAAGGAAGAGGAGGAGGCCTCTAAGGAGGATAAAGAGGAGCACCTAGCTCCAGTCGACTCTACTAATGTTTCTCCAGTTGTTGACCTTGTCCCCTCCGCTGAGGAGACAGAGCCGTTTGAGACTGATGAGTCTGCGGCTACACCAGCACCACCACCTACATACCGTACTACTTCTAGGATCTCTATATGATCCTATGTACCTATACCATTTCCTTCTGAGGCAGAGGTTGCTAGGCTCCTTGCCATACCTACACCACTACCATCTCCACTCACTTCATTATCGTCACCACTTCCTCAGATACCATCACCACCACCCATACTAGCCCTACTTACGCTAAGGCACCTTTGGGCTACAAAGCAGCTGGGATTCAGCTAAGAGTTGTGTCACCACTACCATCACCTACATCACCACCCACCCATCACCCACTACCATTACCTGAACCATCCATTAGCCATAAAGCTAACATTCTCGAGGTTGACATACCGCCTCGGAAGAGGTTGTGCCTTGCTCTCAGTCCTAGATTTAAGGTCGGGGAGAGTTCTTCTTCTGCTGCTAGGCCTGCTGGGGCTATAAAGCAGATTATTGGTTTATTAGCACTCTGGATGCCAAGCTTAGACGTGATCGGGTTAGAGAGATTGGTTACGGGATCACTGATGTTTGGGAGGATCCAGCTGAGGCTACAGAGGAGGTACCACCGACTACTGTGGCAGAGTTGAGTCGGCGGGTAATGGACCTTGTCACTACTGTTAGGCAAGATATAGATGGGATTTATGTGTGGTTCGAGGATGCACAGTATGACCGGGCCCTTCTGAGAGGCCAGGTCAACATGTTACACAAAGATAGGCAGTATCATCTCCACACATCTATGCTGGTTAAGAGTGAGGCTAGGGTTGCCCGAGAGGCATGGGAACAGTCCATGGGCTGTAGTAGGGCAATACATGATGAGCTCTAGGCATATCAGACCCATACTCAGATTCAAGACACTCGCATCTTTTCACTAGAGGCACTGGTTATGACATTGGTTTCTCAGACTACATCACTACGAACACAGTTGATAGCAGCTTTGGGACGTATTGATACACTGAAGGCTAGGGAGCCACTTCACATTGATGTCCAGAGGATGCTGATATTAGTTTACTTTTTAGTCATGTCATTAGCTATCATTATGTTAGCTTGCTAAGTATTATGGGTTATACCCAGCTAGCATGGCGATAGGACTTGTATTTTCTTCAATTTCTGTATCAAACTATCATGTATGTTTTCTAGGTTATATATGAAATGTGATCTTAAATTTTACTTTATACCTCTCTTGTGTTGTGATCTCATTTTATTTATTGTGCATATGCATGTCGCGTTTATGATTGTATGAAATCTAACATGTATTATATTTTCTTGTGATTTGAAGAAAATGCCTCTAAGAAAAGGAACCAGAACCAGAACTACCCCCGCTACTGCCACTGCCACTGCCACCACCCCAATGATCGATGCTGCTATAAAGGCATTGATGGCCCAAGGCGTGGCTAATGCTTTGGCTGAGCGAACAATTCAAAAAAACACTAGCCTTAATGGCGATGGAAGCCAAGGTTCTGGAAGTGGTATTACAAGACCTGTGCGTCCTACTCGTGAGTGCACCTATAGTGACTTCCTTAAATGTCAACCCCTGAAATTCAAGGGCACAGAAGGAGTTGTTGGTCCAACTCAATGGTTTAAAAGAATGGAGTCTGTCTTCCATATCAGTAACTATGCAGTCGAGAACCATGTTAACTTTGCTACTTGCACTCTTCATAGAATTGCCTTAACATGGTGGAACACCCATGTCAAGACAGTTGGTCATGATGCCGCTTACGGTATGCCTTGGAAAAGACTTATGAAATTGATTACTGCTAAGTACTGTCCTCGAAATGAAATCAAGAAATTGGAGATAGAGATCTGGAATCTGAAGGTGAAAGGTACTTACTTGGCGAGTTATACCCAACGCTTTGAGGAACTAGCATTGATATGCATGAGAATGTTTCTCGATGAGTCTGATAAGGTTGAAAAGTATGTCAGTGGTCTTCCTGACATGATCCAAGGAAGTGTGATGGCGTATAAGCCAAAGGAGATGCAGGATGAAATTGAATTTGCAACTGAACTGATGGATCAAAAGATCCGTACTTTGGCTGAACGTCGGATTGAAAACAAAAGGAAGCAAGATGATAACTTTAGAGACAACCAGAACCAACGACTGATAAGTGTAGAATACACATATCCGTTTGTACCTAAAACAACCCAAATAAACCCAAAACCGACCAAAAATGGCAAAAATGTACTTGTATTTGTGTTTTGTGTGTGCGGGTACGGATAAATCAAACATCACATGAAAATCGTCAAAAACGGGAAAGCACGGACACGAGAATTAGCAGAGTACAAAAAGGAGCCAAAGATTCAAAGCCGAAGCCAGAAAAGTAAAGCCTCAGTCAAATCCAGTCAAAGAAAGTCAATCATGGTCAATAAAAGTCAACAAGGCTCAAAATATTCCATTTTCACCCTCCAAGTTGCACTAAAGTCCAAAAATGTCCCCTCCTCCCAAATGGGCCTTACTCGGATCCTAAAGCCCAAAACCGTAGCCCATGTCCTTTTATAACAACCACAAGGACCAAACTTGCAAATTCCAAAACTCTTTTTATAAACTAGAAATGGAATAAACAAAGACAAAGGCTGAAGTTGCTATTTCCCAAATTTCAAATGAGTTTTTACCCATTTCAGTTATAAAAAAGGCAGGTAAATCCCATTTACTGTTCATCATCTTCCCAAACGTGCCCTTGGCCCAAAACAAAGGGGTTTTCAAAATTAGAGGGTACAAAGGACAATTTAGGTGTCCAAGTACTCCTTGGCAGTAAGAAATGTCACTCCCCATCTTTGATTGGTCTAATTCCAAAGGAAGAATGCCACGTTGTTGAGAGAAAAGCACAAGTAAAGAAGAAAATTGCTCTTGTTTCCCTCACAAAACTAGCACAAATGTCACATCAAAAAATGACATGCTGGCAATCCTCAGGTGTCCACAATTTAATCAAACGGCCATAATTGATGCTTAAATGATAGAAGAAATCATTGGCCAGGATTAAAAGGATTGAAGAGCAAGGCAAGAGGCTAGAAGGATCCAAGGCAGCCTATAAATAGGGCCTCACCTCTCACACACACGGAATATAGTTTTTTATCTAGACGTAGCTTAATTTAGTACCTTAAATTTTAATTCCTAGCTTAATGTTGTTTTAATCTTGTAATTTTCCTTTTAAGTAATGTAAGAAAGCTTTTTATTAATGAAATTTAGTTTTTCTTAATCTCTCCAAATTTCTTTTTCATAAGCTATCTTAATAAGCCAAGTTGTCTCAATAAGCTAATAAGTTCATTTAAAAGCTCTTTTAGTCTATAAGCTGAAATAAAGCCATTTGAATTCAGTATTAGAATATTACCTAAACCTTAAAAACAGTTTAATTCTATCATGGATTTGGATATGAGCTTTTTGGAAGGGGATCTTAACTTGGAAGAGATCCCAAGGACTTTACCCTAGCTTATCTAATAAGCTAGGGAGCTTGTAGCTGCCTTTATTGGTCCTCTTGTTTAGCTAGAGGAGTTTGTAAGTTTCTCTTTCATTTCCTTTAATTCTAGCTTTAAATAGTGATCTCATTGCTTTCTATATTTAGATCTGCTTATTTGCTTATTCTCTTTGCTTATTAGTGCTTATTTGAGTTTTATCTAGCTAAATCATCTTAGTTGTTTATCTGTTTTCAATTTTCTTAGTTTAAATCATAGATTTTCATATAATTGTCTTAAAAACCTCTAAAAAACCAAAAATATAGTAAAATAGCTTAAGTCTTAGATTATTGCTTATTTAGTTGTTAAGTCATGCTTATTAAAGTAGTTTTAATCTGTTAATTGTCTGGTATTAAGCACTTGTTTACTGGATTTCAAATTTAGTAGCTTAATCAAAACTGTCATAGTCTTAAAGGGGTGTTTGGATTAAGCTAGTTTGACCACAATAAGTCAATTTAATTTGTGCAAACACTTTGAGTCAGTTCAGTTTTTCTAAGAAATTAAGTTTCCAAAAGATTTTAGAGTTTAGATTGCTAAATTGAAATAGTTATGGCTTATTATGTTGGTGCCAGCACCAGGGGAAATTATCTTTGAATTTCACTTGTGAAATTTAGATCTAAGCCCTCCAAGGCTTAGATCTTGCTTGCATTGTGTTTATACACTCTATTGGAGTGTGTCTAAGTGCAAGGTTTCCCTTAGGAAACCTGCACTCTTGGTTTGCATTTGTGCAAAGTGCACCAGTACTAACTAAAAAGTTAGTACTGCTGTCACAGTTTGTACTGCTACCTTTGGCTTAATTTTTAGTTGAGTAAAAGTAGGATTTAGGTTTTTAAATTCAAGTTAGAAGTAATCTAGATATAGCTTAATATGGTTTAGGTTTTAGTTTTCAATTTACTGCTTATCTTCTTAGCTTATTCAGCTGTTAAAAAAGAACTCTGCATCAGCAGTACTAAGTTAGTTAGTACTGCTGATATTCAAATCCCAATTTAAGCCAGTAATTGTAGGATTTAATAGCTTATCTTTTAGCATCTTATAGTTTAGTTATAGCTTAATATAGATTAGGACTTAAATTTCATTTTCTAGCTCATTTACCTAGCTTATTTTTGCTGTCAAAAGTCTTTCAAAAACATAAAAAACCAAAAAACAGTAGGAACTTAAGTAGAATCTTAATTTGTTAATTTAGCTTATAAGTCTAGATTTTATAGCTTATATAGATAGATTATAAGTAGTTTAATAAGTCCTTAAAGTTTTAGAGTCCAGTGTAGCTTTTTAAGGTTTTTAGCTTAATTAGATTTTTGCTTATTGCTTTTGTTTTCTGAGTTTGCCTAGTTCATGATTAATTTTAGTAGCTTAAAAGGGTTTCTAGCTCTATTTTCTTTTCTTAATTAGCTTAAGCTAGTCATAAGCTAATTAGAACTTCTTTCCTTTTTCATTTTGAATTAATTTTGAGTCTTTTATAGCTTATTTTCTAAAATCAAGAGTTAAGGCCTCCTTTCTGAGGTCAGTTTAGAAATAAGCTCTTATTGAGTTTATTTGTTATTTTCAGCCCAATTAGCTTTTATTAATTTTGTTCCTACTAGCTTCCTTTACAACTTTGCTCTTTCAAGTTTTTAGTGATAAGCACTTTTAGAATTTGAGCTTATAATTGGACTTTGGTTGTTATCAGGGTAGGACCTCAGGGACCATTCTTGTAATTTTCATGTTTTAAGTTGTTTCTCAGTTAATCCTTGCCCGTTAAATGTTTTAGCCCCGTTAGCCCTTAAGTGTTTTTCACAGTTAGTCCCTAAGTTAGTTTTTAATTAGTTTACTTAGTTTTAATTAATAATTAGGGTTAGTTTTAATTAGTTCAATTAAACTTTTATAAAAAGATAAAAATTAGGGCTTTTATTTTTAGAAAATTTCTGCACATTTTCTTTAACTAGAGTAATTTTTTTTATAAAATTTTTAAGACTTTATTTAGTTTTATAGTTTTTAAATCAAATTAAATTCAAAAATAATCAAGAAAAAAAAATGTTTTTCTTTTTCCTAAAATTTTCTTTTGTCTTAACTTAGGTTTAGAATTTTAGTTTACATTTTTAGGGATTAAAATTAGTTTACTTGCTTAATTATCACGTGTTATTTGTTTCTCGTATTTGTTTAATTGTTTAAATTGCTTTTATTTAGTAGATATAGACTATCAAAAATATCCTTGCTTTATTCAAATCAGAATCCGAGCCTAAACGTGGTTTCAATTTCACTAGTCGTTGGGGAAACGACCCGGGTGATCATACTTACCCGGTTAAATATACGTATTATATATTATATTATATATATTTTTGAGAGCGAATTTTCCTTAGGGAATTTTCTTAATTTCTCTTTGAAGTATAATATTTTATAAATATTTTACGTGTATAAAACTATACCACACCAAGTTTTTGGCGCCGCTGCCGGGGACTAGTGTTTAAGATTCCTCCGTTTTGTGTTTGTTGATTTGGTTTGAAGATCCTTTCACTCTCGAAAGTTTCATTTTTGTTTTATAATTCAAAAATCCAAAAAAAAATCATAAAATATAAAAAGTAAAAAATATTTTCCTTTTCTTTTTAGTATAAGTAAAAGATAAAAAAAATAGAAAAATCAAAAATATAAAAAAAATCTTCCTTTTTAATTAAAGAAATAAAAATCACCAATTGGTAAAAATACCAAAATATAACATTCTCAACGGAGGTGTTATCATTTCAATTTCCGGTGAACTTGTTGGTTCCCAAATCGAACTAAAGATTTAACACTTGCCATTTGTGTCTCTACGAAGTACGGCTCACCTTGAAAAGCAATTTTCGAGAGCTACCGTGAAGTAGTTGATTATTTGGTTTAAGTCTCTTTCGTGTAACCGTTAAAATTCATTGTTAAAAAAAATTAGTGTAAAGTTTTGCTTTTTAATTTTTAGTTTTTCCTTTTTATGCGCACTCGTTCGCAATCTCGAAGACGTCGACAACAACAAAATCTTCCGGTTGAACCAATTGTTGAACAAAACGTTGTTCCAATGGCCGACAATCGAACAATGGCCCAAATGTTACAAGCACCCATCGAGGGAAGGGGTTGAAGTTGCTATAGTTATTCCACCGATCATTGCTAATAATTTTTTGGAGCTTAAACAACTTTAATCAATCTTGTGCAAAGCAATAGTTTGTGTGTAGACCAAGATCATCACAATCACCTTCCGATTTTTTAACAAGGGTCTACTTCAAACGTTTGACATCCCGAAGTTCCGAAACAACATTTCGCGATAAAGCTTTTGCTTTTCCTTTTTCTCTAGGCGGTGAAGCCCGAGATTGGTTAGACAATGGAGAACCTCCTGATCAATTCTCAATGGGACGACCTTGTTTCAAAATTCATAAACCAATTGTTTGCCCACCATCAAAACAACTTACCTCCGAAACAAAATCACCAATTTTTCCAAGAACCAAACGAACCTTGACTGAAGATTGGAACGTTTGTAAGGCTCCTTCGTCATGTCCTCACCATGGCTTCTGGAACTCCACCAACTCGATACTTTTTACAATGCTTTGAATTCAAACGTTCAAGATGCCTTAGACTCCACGCAGTGGTAAATTTCTTAGACAAAATGCCCCTAAGAAAGTTTAGCTCGATTATTGATAAGCAAGTCAAAAGTTCGTTACTCCAGAAGTCGTGCTAATGATTCAAGGTGTGTACGGATGGCTCTCTTTTTAATTTCTTCATTTCTAATAATTCTTACGATATGTAACTTGTGTGAGCCGCTTCTCTCCGAGGATGTTAGAGTGACTACCAAGTATGAACCAATGAGATGAATCAAATGAAAGCTTTAGTCGTTACTACTCCCGCACCAGTCAAAGCAGTTGAGGAAGTATGTGTTACTTGTGGATCGAATCACAATTCTACCCATTGTCCGTTAACTCGAGGTGGAAACGATTTTCCCATTTTTCAAGACAATATCCAACAATTTCAACAAACCGCGGCCGTGGAAAGATTTTCTCAACAAAGAAAACCAACCTTCCAATTTGCAAGGTCAAATGAAACACCGGTTTTGTCTCAAATCAACCAAATGTCCAAAAACAACCAAAACGTTATCAAGGAACCACATAGATATTCTAATTTCACCAAAAGGTTTGTTCTTTCTAGAATCTCGAGGAAGCAAATATTAAGGTTTAATGATAGGTTGTCGCTATGAGTGTTGATAGCTGTTAGAGTAAGGCATAATGATAGGTTGTCGCTATGTAAATATTGCCAGAATATCCAGGAAGCTTAGTGTATCATAAAAGTTCATTATCAATAATTTTAGCAGGTTACTTTGCTACTGTTCCAATAAACTTTCGACCAATTTCATTTCTAGCCAAGTTTCTAAATTTGTTTGCTTATTGTTGCAATTTTTGTCAATGATTTTTGCTGAATGGAAGGTACCACCAATTAGGCATCTTCTGAGAAAATCGACAAAGTGATCAACCATTGAAGTTAATGGATTAGCAAAGCTTGATAGTTACTTGAATTATTTTGTTATACTGAAGACAAATGCTACAGAATGTATTTTTATGTATTGTTTGTATTTGAATATATGCTAATTGACTTGTTATATGCAATATAAAAGTAATTATTGATCATAAACATTCTTTACTTACATAATTAATTTCCTCTCACGTGTTCACGAAATCTACATTGCTTATTTACTTTATTATCAATCAAAAACATCATTAGCCTAATAAATAACATCAAATCCGGACACCAACATGCATTCACGTTTATTATTTTAATTTTTACAAGTTCAATTGTTTGTACCACGAAATACAATACATAAACTAACCCATTTCCCGTCATTAGTAAACAGTTCATCTGGATTTCAACTACTCTCAGATGTCTAAAAAGTTTTCTAAAAAAAAACAATCACATTGTGTTAAAAATCCAACAGGTACACGCTTAAACTAAAAAAAACCCAAACGAACCCGCCCGTCGGGGGGTTACTTCCCGTCCCATTAGTAAACAGTTCATCTGGATTTCAACAGAACAACAAATACTCTCAAACCGTCTAAAAGTTTTCAAAAAGACCACCACGTTGTGTTAAAAATCCAACACTTACACGCTTAAACTAAAAAAATAACCCCGAAACAAACCCGCCCGTCGGGCGGGTTACGTAAATAGTACTACCACACACTATAATGTATATATATATATGTTTGTTTTATATATATTTATAGATATATATTAGATATATATATATATTTATCTATATACACATATATTTATGTGTGTGTGTGGATGTGTTTATATATTTATATATAAATATATTATATATCTTACATTATATATACTGTGATACATATAGACCTCATGCAACTTAAATATATATAAATATATATTTTACATTATATATAAGAGGATGCATGCCACATCATAATGCCTACTAATCATCCCATAATGCCATGTCATCATTAATTTTTGCCGTGTCATCTCAATTTTTGCCATTTCATAGTAATATCTTTTTTATTTTAACATTTTTTGAAATTAAATCCCTTAATTATATCCATGTCATCATTAATTATAATATATATATACACGAGATTAATATGATTTAGTGACTCAACGCCACCTCAACTATGACATGGCACATATAAGACAAGAATTTTAAATATTTTTCAAATTTTTAATTAATTTTGCCTTTAATTTCGAATTTCCGGATTTTTAATTATTATTGCTTTAAATTTGGGAATTATTTTTGCATTAAATTTAGGATTTTTTATAAAAATATTGGCAATGGTAAGGTTTGAACTTGTGACCTATAGTTAATATCCAATCATGTTAACCAATTGAGCCAAGAAGTAATTTGTGTTTTACTTTGCTAAATATTATTGATATATTATAACTTCAAGATTTACTGCATATATATCCTATATGTAATTTCCTGAATATTTATTGAAGATATACTTGAATTTTGATTTACTGAATATATATGCTAGATTTCATAATATACTCAAAATTTAGCTTTGAAGATATACTTCATAATTAGGTTAGATAGTATCCCTATACACTAATATCAAAACCATATATACATGAAACCCTATACACGTTTTATTTCTTTCGGTATATTCAAAACCATATTTATATCAAACCCTAATATCATTCATTTATCATCTTTTTCTTTATTGCTTTGTGCACTTACTTTGTTTTTGATATATTTATGGTTTTGTTTTGTTTTGTTTTAGTATTTGACTCAACTGTTGTATTTGACTCAACTACTGGAGGAGCTAAAGAATCTCACCTTTTTGTGCAACTCATGTAGCAGATTTTTGATCAAAGGTTTAGTTGTTGGTCTTTGTTTTTTGATTTGTGTTTACTTTATGTTTATGTTATCCGTTAAAAATATTTTGTTTTATTTTTATTGTTGTTCAATGTAGGTCCCTTTGTACCCTTTTGAAGCAGTATATGAGGTTTTACACTTCTATGTGGTTACATTATTGATTTTCCAGTCAAACAAAAGATGCTCAAAAGATACTCAATAAATTTCTTTGCTTGTGCACACTATGTATGCATTAGTTATGTATATTGCTCTTAAAGTAATCTTTTTTGTATCCATGATTTTGCAGGTTCTTTTTGGTCACTGATGATATGAAGTTATTGGATGGTTGGCTATTTTTAGTGGATATCCTCGCACACTCTACTGATGCCTGAGAAAAATAAGAAGTTGATGGTGAACCAGAAGCTTACTATTTCGTTCTCATTGTTTCTTTTTCTTTTTGCAGATTGTTCTCTACAATACTACCAAAGTGTAACGAAAAGGCATATAATATAGTTATTATTCAGTTATCAAGGTAATATGAGCAATAACTATTACTTATATGGATTTACGTATTAGTTTATGACTTCAGGTTTAGTCACATAGGTACAAGTCAAATCAGATTAAAAGATCACTGCTCGGTAGTTTGTGTTTGACCAAATTCCATTACTCTGGTATGTGCTCAAAGTGTAAATGATTTAATATTATTTTCATGCACAACTTTTGCTTCTATGTCTTTTAATATGTTTTGTCTGCTAAGGTTTCATGGAACTTCAGAGATAAACCTCATAGTTAGGAAAATACTGAATGAACATATACGGAAGAAACGTTCACTCCAACATCATCATAACCCTAAAATTATCAAATTCATCTTTACCAAAAAAAACATATACGAAAGAAGCAATATTAAATTATTAGTTCTATCTAAGTCTTTCGGGATTTGGTAATACTGAATGAACATAATCAGTATGATTAAGGTGAAGATATCCTAAGGTGAGTAACATCTGTTCGTCTTGGTATGATTTCAATTCACAAACCTAAACCAGGATTGACATATTTACAGAGATGACATTTAGCTTATAATCTTTTGTAGGTTCGGTCATTTGCATGATGTTTTCATAGAACTTGAAGATGTACTTGGATACCATCGTAAGTCTTTTCTGTTTGGGATTGCATTTATTATTTTTGTATAGGTTAAATTATACAGTATTAGTAATTAGTCCGCCTGATTAATGCAACTTTCAGGTTCTTAGACAAAGCATGCATACAAAAATAAGAAGGAAACGTTGACAATAGAGGGGAAAGCCGATGAAGGTTGTGCAAGGTGATTGAGGTTGCACAAGGTAAGATCCTAATTTCGGTCATCCCAATATTTGCTAACCTGTAACATTCATCACTATTACTTATTGAATGGTGGAAAGGGGTGAAGAACCACACGTATATGATCTAATTTGTCTTTGGAAGTCTACTCAAAATAGAGTGACACGACGATTCGCTTAACAAATTCAAAAAATGGTTAAATCTACAGCAAATAATCAAACACATAATATATGATACATAACAGAGACCCCTAACCAGTTATAATAGCCAAAGTTATATATCATTATAACATAGGTATTTAGTACACACTAATGTATATCAATGCACACCTGCTTATTGTATCTCATATTATACACTAAAATATCTAATAGTGCACATATCATTATATTTGTTTATATTTTATTATAAACACAGAGATATACATAACGGGTATTAGCATGGGTATTTAGTTACCCATCTCTTGCGCTTTCTCTTGTGCCATCTCTTGTGCCTAATTTAAATAGGGTTTGACTCGAGCTTTAATTTGATTAGTAACGATGAAAAAGAAAAAGATAAGAGAGTAAGAGGATTGGTGATTCTGAATAGGTTACTAAATCTGCAGGTACATACGTGTTTAAGTTCATCTTTGATTTCAAGATTTTTAAGGTTTAACTTGTGCTCTAATTATTTGTTTAATCTCTCATGTTTTGGTTGTTGTTTATGTATGAAAATAATAAAACTTAAAGGAAGAATTAGATACCATTCATATTTGTTAATTATTTAACAAAAAGCATAATCTATATAAAGTGTCATTTGCTGATATTCTCACCATGGCTACATGGGATGTCGTCAAGATTGTAATAACCATTTTCTTTCTATGTGTATTTATTATTTAGTTAGCAGAAGTGTCTTGATGAACGATATCATGTGTTTAACCGTAAGATGGTGGTATGCAGGCATGTGGTCCATCGTATTAGACGAGTTGAGTTCAACAATAGCTAGCGTTGGTGGAAAGCTGCCAAAACAAATCAGAATTTGGATCAACTTAATGCCATGTTTTCTACTATTGGATTGACCCAAACTGACATGATAGCTCTCTCAGGTACATACAATTCATGCAAAATATTGCAAAAAATGTGCCCAAAAAGTAGAGGTGGTAAACAGAACATGGAAATGGGCTCAATAATGAGTCAGGAAATACTTTTATGTAGGGTTGGTGACCTCACCTTTTAATCGATTATATGGATAATAGAAAAGGAGTATTTAATATGCCAAATACTTTCAAAGAGAAACTATGATACTGCATTATAATACTAATTCACCTTTTATAACAAAAGCGAACATACAAGGTTGGATGAAATTACAACACATTTTGTGAAACTTTGGTAAATCTGACCCGTTTCTCTTTGGATACATATATGATTGTTCCCATTTATCTCATGAGGAAGAAATAAAAATTAACTTGGCTCAGCTATAAGTAAATGTTATTGGAGTCAAACCGGGTTTGGACAAAATGGGTAAATTTTGTACCAATCGGATTAGGTTGACGTAAACGGTTTTAGTCCATATTTTCCTATAGACAGTTTAATTACCGAAATGGGTAATTTTTAAATGGTTAACGTGTCACAAATGATACATACAATACATTAATATAATTAATATGAATATGTTTTTTTTTCAAAAAATAGAATGGCATACAACATTTATTCATTAAAGTACCAGGTTTGACGACTTTAGACCCCTTTCCTGTTAAAATGTTTAGGGTTTGATCCATTTGAAATAAAATCGTACACTGAATCAACCAATTCATACTACTTCTCGTCATTCAAAACTATGGTTACTCTAAAAATGTTTACCATTATTGCTAATGTAGTTACCATGTGCAGTGCACACACCCTCGGATTCTCTCACTGTGACCAGTTTTCAAACAGGATATACAAATATCGGGAGAGATTGTTATGCGAGCTAAATTGTATAAATTTTTATACAATAATGAAAAGATATAAATGTATACCGGATCAGCTAATGGCCATGCATGATCAAGTATTCCTCTGTTATATCGTAATTCATCGTGCCATTTATTTCTCATTTCGCCTTTAGATAAAAATAAATTATATGAATTGGAAATACTCGATGTTAATTTGATGATAAATTACTACGAGATAACCCAAGGAACATTCATATCCGCTTTGATTAAGGTTAATGTGTTAGAACATGCCTTTAGCTGATTGAAAGTGCGTAAGATAAAAACACAGTCAAGGCATTAGAGACTTGAGAGCTTACACGGTTTTTGATAATGATTATTTTTTTGGAATGCTTACAGAATGAGACTTACTATGTGACATTTGAATCCATATCCTATCTGTATAAGGCATCATTCGATATCTTTTATTGTTACAGATTATTATTGATGACCTGCATTTTATAAAGGAGCACCATGAAGTATCAGAAAGTTTTGATCAAGCAAATGTCAAATAATATTCACAATCAACACAAATGAGAGAAAAAACACTTCTTTGATCGAAAAGGTGAGTATTTACATACATAGCTGTCATTAGCGTTACGCATATATCATGTTGACACATATCCTAAAATCCTGCGTAGGCAAGAGTTAAAAAGAAAACATTTCTCAAACCACTAAAGGTGTTTGGATGGCAAACTGCGTTGGTATTGATTCTTGCATCGTAGTAATGGATTTCTAGGGTACTCACATAGAGCGAGGAGAGGTTAGTACTTATAATTTAATGCTTTTTGTAGTTCTTATCTATATACCAATTTGATGTGTTAGAAGAATAATAAAATCTAATCATAACTAAATGGGTTCTAATGAACACATGTGCATTTTGTTAATTTCGATAGAGATGTGTAATGAGTAGGCAACTTATAATCTTACTTTATGTTAAGGGTTAAAATGAACGCTACTCAAGTTTTACAATAATATGAGTTACCCACATCAAGGATTGAATTTCTTACCTTTTTAATTGTACTTATAGTGTTAATTAAATATTTGTGCAGTAGAAGCTATCAATAAGGGTTTATGGGGAAAACCATGTTGTAAACTTTATAAGGTAATTATCAATTACTATATTTCAAGTCATCTATTTAAATGAGTCTTTTAAAAACCAGGTTGACCCGGTTAGACTGTGAACCGATTGAGTGACCGAAACCCGGTTTTGGCCAAAAAACCCAATTGAACCACCGGTTATGAACCGTGACTCGGTGACTCGACCGGGTCAAATAGAAAAATGGTTTTTAAAACATTAATTAGAACCATGCTATAATATATAAATATCCAAATATATATTATCATGATGAGGCAAATGATCTCTACATATGAACTCTATACATGAACTCATGGTTACTGTAGCTGGTTGAATTCTTGATAAAGATGAAATGCATGTTGTTGACATTATCGCCTTTTAGAGCTAATGTCAATGGTAATTATTGATTTCTTAATTAAATATAACTAAATTATAACACTCAAATATGAAATATGTCAATTGTTGCATTTATGTATGTTAGTGTTGAAGGTGAAGATTAAAGAATACAACAAGAAATATGCTAAATTCTATGGGAATATGTTTGCTAAGCTATCGACAATTAAAGTATACTGCTTCTTTGTTCAACATTTTACCCGTTATATGTGGTGTTGTGACTTCAACTTCAGTTGGGACCAATAGTGAACCAACACAATGTGTTATCAGGAGGGATAAACTGCTTTTGCTTATTCGCTTGAGCCCAGGTATATGTACACTTTAATAGTTATATGAATGGTAATTACAATATGAGGTTGCCAAAATGAGTTTTAATGCTTGGATAAATGTGGTCCTGGCAATGTGGTCCTGGCTATTCTTATAGATTTTTAGAGACCAAATAATGATTTTTAAATTTGCTAAAATAGATTATTTGTAACAAAAAAGGTAAGACACATCGTTGATACGTGTCAAGGTAATCGCCAAATATAATTTGTATTATTTTGATAATCACTTAGCAGATTGAAACTGTAATGACGCGATAGTCACCGGGCAAAACAGATCGACCAGGACCTTATATAACACTTTAATAATGACCGGACCAAAATACACCCACCCATAACTAACTAAACCATTTTGATCCGTTCAAGGCGAACTGGACTCGACAATCGCAGTTATTAACCAAAACTCACACACACCTTTTTCTAAAAAAATATTACTTTAAAAATGTTTGATAAATAAGTAGGCCCGTAGGCTAGAATTAGGGAAATTTTTGACTTAACCGAGTTTTGCACTCTAGCTTTTCCCTTAGCTTTTGAGACTAAGCGTTTGCTTAACTTTAAAATTTTGCAAAGAACGAAAAATGATAGAGTTGAATATAAGTTAGATGTTAAGCGTGAAGTAGTTGGATCTCTTTAGAGCTCATAGAGGTTAATTGTGGCTTTTTGCTCCCATTAGCTTAATAAACAAAATAAATAATTTTCAGTAAATAAAGTTGCACAGTTTTTACAATTCTTAGTTTTTAATCCCTTCTCAGAAAGATTCCTTCTGGTGAGAAGTATGGTAGAATCGAGGTTTTGTCAGTGTTATGGGAAATAGGCTACCGATTCCTAACGTCTCACTCCCGTTTTCTAGGTAGTTAAAAGACCATAGGACTTGAAATTTGGCTAAAAATATATATAACAATAATAATAATAATTTACCTTGTCAGATTACTGGGTCTTGTCTGTTAGGACGCCCGATGTCTCAATCTTCATATAAGGCAAGGAGTCCGAGACTGATAAAAGTTTACTGGCTCTGTCGGTTAGGATGCCCGATGTGTCGGTCTTTAAAAAGGCTCGATGGGAATACATCGAAGTCGAAAATAAGGACTTTTTTTTCTTACTTGGCACTCTGGACGGTTAGGGACGCCCGATGTGTTAGTTTTTTAAAGGACCAAGGGCTAATAATGTTACAATAATAATAATAATAATAATAAACATAATAATAATAAAGCCAAATTTCGACTCCGGGGTTATCTAAATAAAGCCTCGATCTCTGGACTCGTAGTTGAGTTGCTTCGAATGAAATAAAAAGGATAACCCCTAAATCATGTGAAATTAGAACCTTAATGTGGACCTTATTCTCAGCATATCGTCTCTTTAGGATAGGATTTCAAACTAATTGTGTTTTAAACCGGTCCCCTTTATAGTATTAAGGCCTTAATATATTTAAATAAGTGATCTCGTTTCACATTATGTTTTCCGAATAAAATCCTTAGAGGAAATTATGAATAAGGGAGCGAAAAGTAGCTGCGTTTTAAAAACAATTTAGCTATATGGAGTAGTATTAGCCATATTAATCTTATTATTTAAGCTGTGATTTCATTTTAAGATTGGTTTGGGGATTGTATAAGTATAACTTATGACGAACTCTCGTCTTAAAGCCTCTTTAATTAATTTTATTTAATTTGTTTCTTAATTTTTATCTATAATTGAATACAGTGGAGTTTTTTTAAAATGGGGGCGCTTTGAAATAAATGATTTTTGAATCAATTTAATTGACCGTTTTATTTTCTTTTTTTTTTTTTGACGGGGTCAAAACAGTTATGGGGGTTATAATTATTTCATTCGGGAGTGTTTTGTAACATTTGCGTTTTTCGTTGGACAAGCAATGGCTATGTGTGGGAGGAGAATTTGATGTGTGGCTTAAAACACACATTATTTGTACCCCCAGCAAACACATTTAAATGGGACCTAAAAAACTAAAATATGGTAATTATCTTACAAATTGTTTGTATTATGTTATTATTTTACATGTACTAAGGATTGAAAACAAGCAAACGGCAATTTTCAGGTATCGATTTGTAATGACTAATAACACTAAAATATGCTTAATTATATTGCAAATATGTTTGTTTTGTGTTGTTATGTCTTGCAGGTACAAAGGATTGAAAACGAAGCAAAAATAGAGACTTTCGGTTAAGATTTAAAGACGTTTACGCGTTTTTCGAGATCAAGACGAAGTCGTTAATATTTCCCGAGCACGCCATTGGAAAGAGCGTGAAATTACGAGTCCGACGGTACCCTAATTGTTTATTGGGCCAACCCGTTACCCTTTATTATGGGTCGGGCCGACCCATACATTCTAAAGCCCAAGATTAAACTCTTACACATGCCAGCCCATGAACACTCGGCCCAACAAAGACCAAGCCCAAATTAAATGCTGAGTAAATTTGCAAATTGATAAGAAGAAGAAGTAGCAGCGAGTGACCTACACTTGCCTAAATTAATTCAAAACAGGTGCGTGAGCCCCAGTCTCACCCTACTATCACATTGTCTAGGCCTATTAAATTTTGACGCGTGGCAGATCTCTTGCATTCTCATTTCATTATAAGTGTGAGTAGGAATGAGGATGCGTTGGGTATAAGCATATGACATGGCCATGTGGCATGTATACACTGGTGGATCTATGAGAATTTTGTTGGCAAGCCCACGTGGCGTTCTCTGATTAGGGGATCGATTTTTCTGCAGGTACGAGGTTGTTACCTCGTCTAAATGATTAGGATTTAATGCTCTTTCCTCGAAGCTTCCTCCTCATAAAAAATTACAAGTTTACCCCAGTTTGTTGGATTATTATTGGTTGGCTCTGTGAATGGACAATTATACCCTCAGCTCTTTTTTGTTATAAAAGAAGGCACGCTGATTTCATTTGGATCATTAGTTTTAGTTATAAAAATTTTAGTGTAGGTTTTATTTACTTGTTTTAGCTTATTCCTTATGTAATTTTTGCTTATTAGAGATTTTGTAAAAGCTGAACCAGCTTATTCAAGCTTATTGTAAGAAGGGATCATTTACTTATTAATGAAGATGTTTTGTGGAGTTACTTGAGCTTATTGTCTTGGCTTATTTCCTTTTCTTCCTTTTTTCTTTTTCTTAAGCTTATCTTCGAATAAGCTCTCCTTGGTGGCTTATTGAAAGCTGCTGAGCCTTCAGCTTATTTCCACTACTCGAATAAGCCCTCTTGTGGCCTATTGGAGCTAGATCTAAGCTTATATTATCCAAATAAGCTTTGGCTTATTATACTATTTTTTCTAGTTTTCTTACTTTGCTTATTTGCTCATCTTAAGCTTATTTTGAAATCTAAAAGGGATCTATGAGTGCTTATCCTCAGCTTATTTATTAAGCTTGTGTCACCTTGATTTTCGATAGCTTATTTGAGCTTTTTGTCTTTTTAAAAGCTTATTTCTTAATCCTTTTTGCTTAACAACATTTCTAATAGCTTAATTAGTCATAAAGTTCTTATCTTTTCTTGTTTTTCTTGTAGCTTATTGAGCTAGGGCTAATTTTAAAGATTACTTGTAGCTTATTTGAGGATTCGGCTTATTTATAAGTCCTTGTTCTTTATCCTTCCTTCGAATAAGCCTTGATAGCTTATTAGCTTATTAGATTTAGATTTATTTTAGAGGTAGATCTAATGTTTTTAAAATAGCTTATTTTTCTAAAATGGTTTTTCATCTTATTAGCTTATTTTATCATAACTTTTCATGTCTTATTTCTTATTCTATTCTTCTACATCTAAGGCCGGAGCTTAAGGGTTTAATAAGCTAGATCAAATTTGATTATTTGCTTTAGCTTATTAAATCGGGTGGTTTTATTCTTATTGGTTTCATCATTCGGGTTCTAATCTTCTTTCTTTATCAATCTGTAGTAAAAAGTAGCTTAATTTGTAGTTTTATGCTTATTAGATTATTTGTTGCTTATTTGGTGATTAATATGCTTAGTGAGTAGATTTTATTTATGCTTGTTAAGTGATATATTGTTTAGTAAATTAAGTGTAATTATAAAAGTGGAAAATATTGACTAGTGATTTTTATATTACTTAGATTAGTGTTTTGGTTATTCGAGCGGGCAAAATACGTCAGAATAATTAGGCTTTAATTTAGTAATTGATCTTTTGATAAAAATTGTTTTCAATAAAAACCAACGTTGTGAGAAAATGATTTATTAGAAAGAAATTGGTTCGTCGACAAGAGCTTAATTAATTATTAATTTACACTTAAGGATCTAAACAATTCACTTAGCAAGCATATCTTTATATATATCTCTTCGTTCGATTGCTTTGCTTATTTGGTATTTAGTATAATCTAGCTTAATTTTATTTTATATTTAGTTTAAAATTAAAATCAAAATTAAAAGATAATCAAGCATTTAAATTTCAAACATCAACGTGGTTTTCAATTCAATTCTCGTTGGGATTACGACACTCGGAAGATTAACTATTACTTGTCCTCAAGTAATTTTTACATCTAACAGGACTTACTTATTATATTACTCGACCCGTTTACGACGAATCACTATTTTACACTCGAATAGGGTATACTTGCTTGAATGTCGTGTTTTTAGTCAAAATCGATATTTCTAGTTATTATAAATTTAAAGCTTTTAAAAACACGCATCAAGTTTTTGGCGCTGTTGGCAGGGATTTGTTTAGTTGTTTGCAGATTGTTTGCTTATTCTTGTGCATCTTATGTGTGTTTCATGTTCGTAATTCTTGAAATCTCTAAAAAATTGTCTTCTGTTGCTGCAAGTACGCCGCACTTCTGTTGAAGTGCGCCGTACTTCCCCTGTTCTCGTTTGTTATTTTGCAGGTATACACCTGAAGGGCGCCGGTTTCACACCAAAATCGCCGTACTGTTTTACAAATCAAAAATTATAAACTTTCCGTACAGTTTTCTGGCATACTGAACAAAAAAATCGTTTTTTTTTCAGGAAGTACGCCGCACATACAATTTGTGCGCCGGTTTTTCTGAAAACCCGGAATGCACGCCGCACTTTTCACAAGTAAGCCGCACTTTCTGCAAAATTTTCACCAGCGGAATCTGATTTAAAGCCAAAACCAAAACCCAAACAAACCCCAAATTTCTAGTCTCAGGTATGTGATCATTTGAAATCCCATTTTATCTGATTATACGCTTGTAATTTTGTGAATATTTAGTTGTCATTAAAAAAACCAAAAAGATTTTTATTTCTAAATTGTTTTCGTTTTATTTTTGCTTATTTGGTTATAGACATGTTCTTGTTCGTATAATAAAACATGTGTTTTGTTAGTTTATTAGTTTGTTTGATAATATTTCTTGCGTTGCATCTGTGAAAAATAAAAAAGTAAAAATTTTGAAAATTTGCAGAAAGTACGTCGCACAACAACATTGTGCGCCGCACTTTGCTCCTGCATATAAAAAATCAGTTTTGTATAAAAATAATAATCAGATACAATTTCTTTTTGGTTCATCAACTGTGAGTATTTGTAATTTGTTTTTTATTTGTTTTTGAATGCTTGCTTGTTTGAATGCTTGCTTGCTTGTTTAGGTGATTTGTTTGTGCTTGTCTATTTTGTGTTTGCCTGTGTTTGTGAATGTGTTTGTATTTGTGGTATTAAATAATAAGCAAAAAAATAATCTAAAAATATGTCTTCTGTCATAATAAAACCGCCTCACATATGTTTGTGTGCGGCGCACTTTTGTTAAATATTTCCCGCCATTGTATTTTGAATTTTTGAAAAATAATAAAAAATTATATTCAATGTACGCCGCACTTTCTTTTAAGTGCGACGCACTTCTGGTGTGCCAAAAATATAATTTTGTAAATTATTTGTTTTATACCCTATATAATTATTGTGTGTTTGATTTGTGCCAAAAAAATTGAAAAAAAAACCAAAAATATTTGTTTTTATATGTGATTGTCTTTTATAGTTGTTAAAGGTTTTCGAACCTTGTATGTTTGCCAAAAGAAAACAAAAAAGATTTTATTTTCACCATTAATTTTTTTATATATGTTTTGAGTGTTTGAATACTAGTTATTATATTTTCCTTTCTATTTTCATTTTCATTTCTTTGTGCTTCGTGTGTGCTAGTTTTAGTAAATTGTAAATAAATAAAAAGAAAAATATAAAAATGTTTTAAAATTTGTGGGTGCGTTCGCTGGAAACCCTCACGAGACTATAACTTGTCAACTCGGGCCACCGAGGGGTTTAAAAGCTTGTTGCATACGCTAAATGGAATTGTGGTGCCTACGAAAGTGTGCTTTTAGTATTTTACGGTTTCGTAGTTGTGTTTGTTTTGCAGATTAAATAAATAAGCAGAGCTTGGATTGGCGGTACGTTTTCACTTGGGGATATGATGTATTCGGAGTATATATTACATATGGTTGAATTCGCATGCTTGGCGTTCCGTTTAGCGCCGTATTTTCCAGATTTCAACCAAGCACTTATGAGCCTCGGGAAGTCTTGTTTCTCTTATATTTATTTTTTCCCATATATCCTACTTTTAAGTTATTTCCTAAATTACGCATATTGCTAAACTTAAGTGTGGGGGGAAAATGAATTGGAAATCAGACTCAGTATTAATTTTTAACTTTTGTTCGCCATTGATAATCTAAAAATCTAATCCTATTTTTAAAATTCTTTTGTCAATTAGGTTAATATATTAGAATAAAACGTAGTAAATAAATAAAGTTTTTGAAACCAGAGATATGTCCCGATTGATAGAGCAAATCCGACTCGAGGTCAATTACATTACTAGCATACTTATACCAATCACCAAATCAAAAATGTAAGGTTTAGATCTTAAGAAATTCAGGTATCCATCTTTGATGCCAAAAATAATTTTCGTCTTTAGCCTTCTCGAGTTAAGGTTTGAATGAAATTGCATGTGTCTCAACCGTTTTTATAGCTGTGTATTTGTAGTTTGTCGTCTTTTCTGGAGCATTGGTATCGGTTTAAAATTATATGAGTATGCCGGTGATTTATTGATTCTAGAATTTGTGCTTGAAATCATTACGAGACCGCAGTGAGATCACGTCCGCGTGATATAGGTATTTTTATATGATAAAGAGGCAAACTTAGGATTTAACACAAATTAGCCTACCATTTTATCTATTCTTTTAGCTAATCACACTGATTAGCTAACCACCCAAATAAAACCCGTTTGTTAGCACTCATCTTTAGTGCTAGATACCCCTAGTTTAACTTGCTGAGTCCTTCTATTCATTTTTCTCATCCAATAAAATAAAAAAATACAAAAAATATATAACCTTTAGCCTAGCTTTACCCCTTGTCAAAAGTCCTAATGGTTGGTTGCTAGTTGCTCGGTATGATTGATTGAGTTTTGCTTATGGTTTGCTCGCGCTTTGTTGTAAGTGTTGTGCCATTTTAGCGAAGATGAAGTTGCGCAGCTTCGTGTTTCGTATTTTTTATGGTGTACACTTATATTAAGTGTGAGGGAATTGTTAGTCGTATGAGTGGTGAGTAAAAGAAACAAAAAAAGAAAAAAAAGCTGAAAAAATAATGAGAAAAATAAAGTGATGAATAAGAGCCGGATTGTTGTTGGCACTTGAGACATATTGCTATATTACATTTGTGTCGGTTTGATTATGATCGAGAGAGGTTGAATGTTCGATTACCTCACAGGTTTGTGGATTGTCATAACTAGCAACATGGGTTTCTTGGACTTGTCGACATGTATATTATAAAACCAATTCCAGTATATATTTCCTATGCCTTATCCATACCCTTATTAACCCTTAGCCTAACGCACAACCCGAATAAAAGTCCTCTTTTGATAATTATGTATGGTGCTTACGCCATGTCGGTGCAGTTTTGTTTCTTGTACAAGCCTATGGTAACTTAATGAATCATGTCTGAGCAATTGAGTGTGATTTCCCTTTACCTTCTATTACATCACATACGAGTGTTTGAGTGAATTATACTTTCCTTATTCGTAAGGTGCTTAGTCATGTTATTACAACTTGAAGATCATTAGGTATTGTCTGTTAGGTTTAAGAAAAAGACTCGGTCACCCCGTGTATTTTACCGTTTATTGTAGCTCGTAGTTAATCGTTTAATGTATAACATTCGGTAATGGGTCGGGTATAAAACCCAACGTGTAAGCCCACTACAAAGGCCCTTTGGCCGGTTTTGTACGCTACTATATAAGCCTCTTCCATCTTATGGAAGAGGTGGGTTAGTCATTTTATACACACACACTTTATCTCTCTAGAGGAGTGTGTTAATACAAATAATGTCTAAAAACGTTATTTATATTTTTCGACCTCTCAACGTTTTGATAATAACAAAATGTAAAACGTTTATAATAAAAATAAACGTTTACAAATTATTAAATGTAAAATTTTATTTCTAAGATTAGTGATCACTTAAGGTATGGACAAACAAATTAATTAAGCATGATTAGTGATCAAGAAAATATTTTTCTCTTAATCCTCACTTTTAATTCTACAAAAGTATTTTCTCAAAAATACTTTTACAAAATATTTTCTAATTAAAATAAAAAGTTTTATTAAAAACTTAAAATTTGAAATTCTAATTTGAAATTCAAAATTTTCCCCCAAAACGGAAGCTTCTACACCAGATACAACTTTCCCTACAAAAAGACAAAAAAGGGAGCGGAGTCTAGGCGGCGGCCCCCTTATATATAAGGGACCACCGGGACCGCCTCCAGAGAGTCGTTGGGATTCCCTGCCTATAAATACTGCTCCATTCCTAGCAGAAAATGATTCCTCTTTGCACGAAATTTTTCAGTCTCTTCTTTCTCTCTCTAAACCTTCTTTCTCTCACTAAAACTCTTGATCACTAACATCCTTAGATCTTGTTTCAAGTGATCTAATCTCTTCTTCTCATATTTTCCCTCTCATTCAAGTGCAATAGAAGAACACTTGTATTCGTCAAGAAACGAAGTGTTAATTAGTGATCTCTCTTCTCTTCTTCTATGTATTAAACTTCTATTGTATTTATTTTGTGTATTTGTGTGAATCGGATATTGTGTAGATCCGATAGTGTAGATCTTGTGAGTGTGTATATCTTGTGAAGTGGTAGATTGGTTCTAGCTAAGATTAAGACTCGACATTTAGCTTAGTGTCGAAAAATAATGTAAGTGACGTGTAAACGGTTTTATCTGCCTAAAGGGAGTTTGTTGACATAGTGAAATCTCGAGTCGGATACTTAGGGAGTAGAGTAGGGCGAAGAGGTGCTTCATAGCCGAACCACTATAAAATCTTGATGTCTTGGTTTGGTTGTTTCTTTCCTTATCTCTTTACTTATTACTTGCATTATTAGATAGTTTAGTTGTGATTCATATTGTTGGTTGATTGACATACATCTCGAATCAAACTATATCATAAGCAAACTTTTAAAACGCTAATTAACCGGTAAAACTATTCAACCCCCTTCTAGTTTCTACAATTGGGTATCAGAGCAAGGTCACTTAAGATTTTTAAAATATATTGTATTTTAAAGCTTGGATCGATCTATGGATTCCGACAAATATCTAGAAGGGCAATCTATGCAAAGACCACCACTTTTTGAAAGCGATAGTTTTATTTATTAGAAAAATAGATTCGAGACATATGTTAAATCAAAAGATCTAGATCTTTGGCATGTTATTACCAATGGTGATTTTCAACCTATTATTCAAAATCCGGAACTCCTGAGTGTTTTTATTGTTGAGGTTGAGAAGAAATGCGACTATGGTTATCTAAAAGAAATTTTTATGAGAAGAGCTGATCAGAATCAATACAACTTTAAAGAAGGCGACTTTCCAGACTTACATCTCAATGACATCGAAGGCATGCGACTACTCCTCACCCAAAACAAATTATTCAACCTTGAAGGGGACGTCATTATTAACTTAGGAGCAGCTCTGCGTATGTTCACTCGTAGCATCTTTCGTAAGACGAATCTAATAGATAAAGTGCTTTGCTAGATTTAATTACTAACAATTACGTAGTTTTAAAGCTCTTGATAAAGGTTATTCTAGTAAGAACTACATAAGGAAGTTTCTTAGAGCTCTACATCCTAAATGGAGAGCAAAGGTTACGGCGATTGAAGAGTCGAAAGACTTAACGTCACTATCTCTTGATGAATTAATCGGGAACCTCAAAGTTCACGAAATGATCATCGATAAAGATTCCGAAATAGTCAAAGCAAAAGTTAAAAGAAAATCTATTGCTTTAAAGGCTAAGAAAGAATCTAGTGATGAAGAATGTTCAACTTTCGGTAGTGAAGACGAAGAGTACGCCATGGCGGTAAGAGACTTCGAGAAGTTCTTTAAAAGAAGAGGTAGATTTGTGAGAAAACCTCGAAATGAAAAAAAGATGTTCCAAAGAAGTCGTGATGACAAGAACGGTAAAGGTGATAGAAAATGCTTTAGATGTGGCGACCTAAATCATCTTATTGGAGAATGTCCAAAACTACGACAATAGATAAAACCAAAAGGCTTTTGTCGGAGTCCACTTAGAGCGATTAGCGTGGAGAAGATTGATGAAAATGTCAAAGATGAAACGTTTCATGTAGCTCACGCTTCAAGTGAGGGTATGTTTTGAATCACTTACTTTTAGAGATGAAAATTCATCAATTTGGATGATATAGCTTTAGTACCAACGAATATGATATGTTATGCAAATTGAGTCTAAAGATAATCACTAAGAAATAAAAAGTTTAAAAGCTATTCGAAAGTATTTCTAGAAAATGAGCTAGAAATTAAAAAAAAAATTTGTCCACACTCAGAAAAACAAGGGTTGTATATTTTTGGTTGATCTCGTTGTGGCAAAGTGTCATGCACTTAAAATTGGAGAAATAAAAACTCAAGGTGAATCTAACTAGATAACAAATATAAAAAGAGTACACATTTCATAAATTTGAAATGATAATGTAATCAAAAACCCTCCGTTGAATAAATTAGGTTTAGGTTTAATTCATTTCAAGCATCATCCTAGTGGAAATCCCATCTAGTGGAACTAAGGAAATAAAATTTGTAAAAGCTCAGAAAAAGGCATCTCCTGATGGAGGTCCCATAAATATGGGTGGCCCACTTAATGTTCAGGCGGCCCCCAAAATAAATATGACACTGCCACCAGCAACGCCTAGATTTGAGAAAACTGTGTCTTTTCAAAAATCCATTTTGGGTCCTAGACCAAAACACATAATTGTAAACAATGTCAAAGTTACATGCCATGGGAAATTTGTCTTCCATTCTCACATCCCAACCAATTGCATCAAATGCAAGGGATGTTTGGCACTAACAACTTTGGACCCATGAGATATTGGGGACCAAATATTTGTGTTATTGTCTTATATAAATAGATATGCCTTGGAGTCGACTTGGAGCCCGACGAATGGATTAAGGATAGCGGATGCTCTAAACATATGATTAACTGGCACAAAAAATACAAATAAGACCAACACCCTCTCCACACTTGGAGAGGGGTATTTATATTCAATGGTGGCCGGCCATATTAGGCTTTAATGGGCCAGGGTATTTGTCTTGGGCCGGGCTCGGGATTACAAATGGGTTTAAACCCGATACTAGTACAAGATTAGCTTAAGATTACGAGCCCATTTACCCTTCTAGCCTATTACTACCTAAGTAAGATAAAGACATAGATTGACTTAATATTTGAGGCTAACAATCTCCCCCTAAGCTTGGTTTCTGAGATATTCCAAGCTTCAATGTTAGACTCGTTTTTGATGCTAACAATCTTCCCCGAAGTGAGGTCTTTGAGATTGTCTTGTCACTGAGTTCTTTGCATTTTGTCTTTATCTTGTAGGCTTGTTCCTTCATGCTGTGTGATCTTTGATCTTGAGCCTTTGTCATTGTCTTTCGACTTTGTCTTTACGTCCGAGATCTTTAAATCTTTATCCTTTAGTCTTGATCGTCTTTGCTACCTTGCGATCTTGTGTTACGACCAACATGCTCATACTTTGCATCTTCTTGAAAGCTCTTTAATAATCTCCCTTGATAGATTTGATATCTTAAAGGGAGATCTTGTTTATCAGAGTTTGCGAAAGTTTTTGTCTTTAATACTTGAGCTTTCTTGATTCTTGAATCTTGATGCTTATAGTATGTCTTTGTAGTTTAAGCATGAGCATGTGGTAATGAATCCGACTTCAGCTGGAATGGGATACCGCCACCACCGTATAACCTGCAAGTTTACGTTAGTGATAATCAACAGATATGGACGAGAGTGTCTTTGTCACTTCGTCGAATAAGGTTGCAATAACCACGGTTCCCCGTTAATCAGTATAAATACTGCCTGTGATCAGATAGAATTCAAATGAATCTTCTTGACAGGGTTTCGCAGCTGCACTAGCCGTTCTTATTACCGAAGCGTCTCAAAGCAGACAACACGGTAAGAGTGAATCAGATAGTTACTATCTTTCTGATTAAATCGTCAATTCATTTACTAGAACAAGTTTGATTCACATATAATCGCACCATCGTTTCTTTCCAGTTGAAACAAGTTTGATTCATATAGAATCGCGTAAGTCACCTACCAAGAGCTTGTTTGATGTTGGCTCAAGCATGATTTCCATCTTCACTGTGAATACTTAAGTATCACTCAGATGTTCTGGCAAAATCACAAGGATAATGCGTAGGACTCTTGTTAACAGCTTGTGAACTTATTGGTGTTCAACAAGTGTTTGTAATGGAATGTGTCCTAATGAGATTTATTTTATTGATCTCTTGGCTCTAGACTCGATTAGTGCGTTTTGGTTTTAGTACTCGGAGGCTGGAGCAGACTGCCACCTATTCAATATCAACTAACTCGGAGTGAGAAAGTCAATAGAAGTCGTGTGTATCTCCATGACAAATGAGACAAGTTTCTATTGAGAGAAACTCGAATGGCTGGGAAGGGTTGTGCATTGCATCACTGGGTCCATGATGTCATTCTTTAATATCAGAATTCATCTTTGTGAAAACCTGATAGATTATGTATTGACCCGATTTCTGCCTAAAGTTGTATGGAGGGCTTTTTTCTTTTGACCCTTTATCCTTACATTTCTTTTTCATTCTTCAACCCCTTCAATGCTTACCAAGACGTCATTACTAACACCTTGTTGTGATTGTTCCAGTGTTAGCTCAATCTTAGTCGGCTTTATTCCCTTTATCGTCATGAAATTAATAGGTTGTTGGGTAATTGAACGTAGCCATAAAACCTTGAAAATCAATCAAAGTGTTTGATATAATATCAAAACGTTTAACACTTTGAAAGTTTCAACTATTTGGAAAAACTCAACCTTCACACGCGCGTTGATAATCGAATTTTTTTTGCACATGTGGGTAAGAGTAGAAAGCACTTTTCACACTTGAGTCTTTAGATCACTTATTATTTTCAAGATCACATTTTAATTACATTTATCCCCTTATTTTAAATAATAATTCACTTTGTTTTTGAAATACTTTGTGATTAAAATTTGTCATGAAAATCCCGTGGAGAAAACACATTATACTTAGCATGAATTATATGGAACATTAACTTGCTCCCCCTCAATTTTACATATGTTTGACACCAAAAAAATGACACCAAGTTGTAAAATGAATATAAAATTAAGGGTTAGCATTGTTGAGCACACAATTTTGAAAGATTATGAATTGTCATTGAAGAATTCTTGAAATGTTTTGAATACCTAAAGCATTTAAGAAGAGTATCCAAAATCATTAAAACATTGTTTTTTAAAAAACTCCCCCTTAAACATTAACTCATTTTGAAAATGACACCAAATGTAGAAGAATTGTCTTGTTAAAACTTTATGAGGGATAAAGTGTTGAACACATAATTTTGAAAGATTATGAATCGTCAGTGAGAAATTATTGAAAAATTGTGTTCAACATTTTGAAAAACATCATGTTAGAAGACTTCTCTTCTAACGCTAAGGATAAGTGCACTGAAACGTACACTCTCCTTTGTCGTTCGGGACCGAGTTGCAATCTGAGAGCAATTACAAGTCATTAAGAAAAATTAGAAATGACATGTTTTGAAAGCATTTGAAACTCCTGTTCGAACTTCATTTACACGCCCGTGTCGATGTTAATCAACATTTCTAGGTACGTAAATGTTATCGATTCCAAGAGACATGTCGAGAAGATTATTTTTGTGAAACATTTTCTGATTTTTTTTTATTTTGTATTTTTCTTTTTGAAATTTTATATTTTTATATTTTTATATTTTTCTTATTTTCAAAAATATGTACATGTTGATGTTTGATGGAATATCAAGCAGATTAATTTGTCAGAACCTCCAGTTCTGCTGGAGTCAAACATCTCAAACCAATTCGTCTGACAAGATACTAAAACCTATCTTCGGGTAAGGCTTTAGTAAACATATCAGCTAATTGGTATTCAGTTCTGACAAAGTACAATTCATTTATACCGTTTTCAACCTGTTCCTTGATGAAATGATATCGAGTATGGATGTGCTTGGTACGGGAGTGCTGCACGGGGTTACACGAGATTGCTATGGCTGACTGAGAGTCACAATACAATGGTATTTTGTTGTAGTTGAAGCCATAATCCTTAAGCTGTGTCCTCATCCACATTACTTAAGCACAACTTGCAGATAACACCACGTACTCAGCCTCTGCTGATGACATTGCAGTACAGTCTTGCTTCTTTGACATCCAGCTGACTAACTTATCACCTAGGAACTGTATTCCTCTAGAAGTGCTTTTGCAAGTATCAATGCATCCGGCATGGTCGGCATCTGAAAAAGCTGTTAGTTCAAATCCAGAATCCTTCGGATACCAGAGTCCCATGTTAATGGTACCTCTTAGGTATCAAAAGATCCTTTTAACCTCTTTGAGGTGTTTTTCAGTCGGTCTTGCTTGATATCTTGCACAATAACATACTGCTTGCACTATGTCTGGTCGACTAGATGTCAGATACATGAGTGACCCGATTTTACTATGGTAGTCAGTTTGGTCTACGAGTGTACCACTCAAGTCTGCATCTAATTTAGGTTTCGTAGCCATTGGTGTACCAATGCTTTGTCCTTTTTCCATACCATGTTTTTTTAAGTATCTCTAAAGCGTACTTGGCCTGATTGATAAAGATACCTCTCGGGGATTGGTAGATCTAAAGTCCTAAAAAGAATTCCATTTCCCCCATTAAGGACATCTCAAATCTACTATGCATTAATTTTTCAAATCATTTAGAAAATTTAGGGTTTGTAGACCCAAAAATAATGTAATTGATGTAAATTTGCACAAGTAGAATGTCTTCCCCGTATCTTATCATGAATAGAGTTGGGTCAATGGTACCTTTAGTAAAACCTTTGGATATCAGGAAATTTGAGAGTTCATCATACCAGGCTCTTGGAGCTTGTTTCAATCCATATAAAGCTTTCTTTAAGCGGTAAACCTTCTTTGGATGATCAGGATCAACGAACCCATCTGGTTGTGCAACATAAACCTCCTCCTTTAGTGGACCATTAAGAAATGTTGTTTTAACGTCCATCTGGTAGATTGGAAAAGACTTGTGTGCAGCATAGGCGACGAAAATCCGAATAGCTTCTAAGCGATCAACTGGAGCAAATGATTCTTCAAAATTAATACCCTTTTCCTGAGCATATCGCTTTGCTACAAGTCATGCCTTATTGCGAATTACAGTTTGGTCTTCATCCTTTTTGTTCTTCCATAACCACTTTAGCTTGATTACGTTCTTGCTAAAGAGTTTATCAACGAGTTCCTAGACTTGGAGTCTGTCAAACTGATGAAGCTCTTCGTGCATTGCCTCTATCCATGCAAAATCAACCATTGCTTCCTTAATGGTTTTTGGTTCAGCAGTACTCACGGTAAGTGCGAACATATACATTTCAAGATCGGTTGCAAGTTGTCATCTTGTTTGCACTGGCTTGGATGGATTTCCATGAACTTGTTCTAGCGGGTGATCTTTTGTCCATCGGTATTCAGAATCGTGTGGTTGATAGAAGGTATGCATATTTGAATTATCAATGTTGCGTGAGGAAGATTCAGTAATTTCTCGTATTGGTGTATAGAAAGGATTGATAAATTCATCTTGATGGAACTGTGTATCTTCTGCTTGATTATAGTTGTTTTCCTCAGTATTAACATTTGTTGGATTTGTTGGTTCTGTTGAAGATTGAATATTCGTTGTAGGTGGTGTGTCTTGTTGTTTAGAATTGTCGGTGAGAGAAGAAGAATTATTGACACTTGAAGTACCTATATTGAAGAATTCATCGTACAAAGGACCGAAAAGAAGATCCAACTCTTGTTGTGACGGAACTGTTGTATCTGCTAAAGGAGAAACATTTTTTAGTTGGGGGACGGGGCCAGAGTTGTCATAATCTGACACCTTTTGTTGTTGGGGAACGAGGTCTGAAGTGTCATCAACAACAGACGTCTCAGACATCTCTTTGATCTTATCAAATCTGAGATGTATGGATTCAACTATTAATCTTGTTCTCTTGTTGTAAACACGATATCCCTTTGACTCAGTGGAGTATCCCACCAGAATGCACGGATCCCCTTTTTCTTTCATTTTATCTAAATTTTCACCATCTCTGGTTAAGTAACAAGTGCAACCAAAGATGTAAAGGTGTTTAATTGAAGGTTTTATGTCATTGATGATGTGATATGCCATTTTCTCATGTGTTGGGATGATGATAGATCTGTTTTGAGTATAGCATGCGGTTGCAATTGCTTCAGCCCAAAAGAACAAAGGAAGTTTAGAAGCTGAGAGCATCGTTCGAGCAGCCTCAACAAGAGTGCGGTTTCATCTTTCAACAACGCTGTTCTGTTCAGGTGTTCGAGTAGTAGAAGTTTGATGCTCAATTCCTTGTTCTTTAAAGAATGCACTGAGTGTCTTGTTTAAGAACTCAATGCCTCTGTCGGTCCGAACAAAAATTACTAGGGCTTGAAGATTTCTTTGGATCATCGTGAGAAAATCTTTTAAAACTTCTGGTGTTTCATCCTTGGAACGTAGAAAGATTATCCAAGTATATTATGAGTAGTCATCTACAATTACCAGAATATATTTCTTTCCATTTATGCTAGCAACCTGCATTGGACCACATAAGTCCATATGAAGCAAATTTAACCGTCCTTTTGAACTTGGAATAGTCTTTGTCTTGAATGAACTTCTTTTTTGCTTTACTCACTTCACAAAAGGAACATAGTTGATCCTTAACGTATTTCAACTTTGGTAAACCAATCATGATATCCTTCTTTAAAAGTAAGTTGATGTAGTCAAAGTAAAGATGAGAAAGTCTTCGATTCCATAACCATGCTTGAGTTGGTAAGGCTTTTGCCGTGAGGCATATTGGAGTTGATGTCGTCATTTCTTGAAGAGAAATTATATAGAGATCAGATCCATTATTACCGGTGAGTAAATCGTTTCCCTAAAGATCTCTAACAAAACACGTAGATTTTCGGAAAGCAACCTCCAAATTCGTATCATAGAATTGACCAACCGAGAAGAGATTGTGATTGAGGCCTTCGACATAATAAACCCTTTTGATCGTGATATTTACTTGAACCAAATCTCCATAACCAAGAATTGGAGCAAATTGATCATTGCCAAAAACGAACGGTACCCAGATATTTTTCAATAAAATTGCACAGCAATGATAAATTGCCCGTTATGTGCTTTGTGCATCCAGAGTCAACAATGAATAGGATGAGTTAAACAATCTGCAAGAGAATTAGAGGACGATGGAATACTTGACAAGTTGGATCCTAAAGTATTTGTGAGTTTCGAGACATTAGTTATCCTAGATACATTATCTATGGCAAAACTAACTCTCTTTTTCACAGTTTCATTCCTAACTTTAGGTACCCATTTCTTTTTTGTCATAGGAACCCATTTATATCTAGATGGGCATTGTTGTTCTATCCACCATTTCCATGTCTTACTAGTTTTCTCATACAACATCCTATAGTAACTCTTTGAATTCTAGACAGTGGATTCTGATGCAACTGTTTTCTTAGGGTGTGTTGCAATAGATTTGTTCAATTGACTTTTAGGTATTCTAGTACTAATGGGCACTAATTTAGGCTTCTTAGTTCTAGTATTCGCGTCCTTCAAGAATTTATAAACACAAGCATCATGATTCGAATTAAACATACATTTTCCACAAGTAGCACAAACAGCATTAACATTTGAAGTTCTAGAATTTAAACTGTCGTTACTCGCAGTTACAGATTTTTTTTATTAGAAATACTAGAAATCCTAGGGTGGTCTTCTACTTCAGTCTTCTTAAACTTCACTTGACTAGTGTTTGGCAAGACCTTATCTTTTATTTGAGTGCTCCTAAGTTGTGGTCTGCTAACATTAGTACTGTGAATTACTCCTGTAGAGGTAGACACGCAAAGATTAGTATTCCTAGAAGTCTGAGGCAACTGTGGTGCTCTAGTTTGTGTTGTCCTAGTGTCAATTCGATACATGCCTGGTTTAATCATATTTGTGTTTCTTACAGCTTGTGTTGCTGTTTGAGGCAAAATCTGTGTAGTGACTGGTTTTGATAAACCCTCTGACACATTAGTTTTGGGAACCAACTTTGTTTGTGAAAAACTTTTCTTCTTAAGAGAGCCTGAAAAAGGAGCCGGTTTGCCTAAAACTGATAGTTTTGGAATTCTTTGTGCATTTGGTTGTCGAACAACAGATGGTTTATCAAACTTAGTTTCCATAGACTTTCCTTTGCATTTCTCAATGAGTTTCTTTAACTTACTTATAGCAATGTTCTTGTCTTGTAATTGAGCTTTCAAATCTTGTATCTCAAAATATTGTTCACGTTCTTTCAGAAATACTTTTGACGCTTTTTCTTTGCAAACTGTGTCATTTTTCATTTGTTCTTGACATTGTTGTAAAGCGAGTTCAAGAGGAATCGAGTGTTTTTCTAATTTAGAAAAACTTCATAAAAACTCAGTATAAACCTCTTTACTAACAAATTCAGTTTGTTTTGAAAGCTTTTGTGCAAGACAGTCACATTCCTTGACTTTATGAAGATATAAGCATTGCAATTCAGTGTGCGCATCTAAATCAGATAATGAATGCAAATAAGAACACATAACATCATTAGACACACATTCTTACAAGAGCATATCATACATGTTTGAAAATTCTGCCTTATCAGATTCAAGTTCGTTAATTTCTTTTTCAAGGGATTCAACGTACTTTAAATCAGCATGCATTTCTTTCTTAAGTTCATGAACAAATGCGAAACTATCATTTTGTGTCTTAAGGGCAAGAGGCATCAAACATGTCTTAATCAGGATTTCTATATCTTTAGCAGTTGGGGAACGAAAATGATCTCTAGAATGTTTCACCCAAGCTTGATCGACAAGTTCTCTAAGATGATTTATGTTATTTGTCATGACATTATATGCTTGTCTATTTTTGCTTATTGACTTGGAAACTGGTAAGAAATCGATGTTTTTAAAAATATTTAGTTTTGTTTTCACAAAAGATTTTATCCACATTTTCTTCCTTATTTCATTTGCGTGTGCCAACTGTATTTGATATTCCTGGGTTGGGGGTTTAAAAATTTTCATAAAGACTATTTAACTTCGTGTAATCATAGGGTTTCACTAAGTCTTTATTCAATTTTTCTTGACTCTCTCTTTCAAGAGTCAGTGTCTTTTCCCTATCGGGGACGAGTTTGTTTGCAGGATCAGATTGGTCATGTGAGATGTCAAACAAACATGGTTTCTCATATTGAGCCTTTTTGGGGTACATTGGATTAGCAAAGGTAGGTCTTCCATTAAATGTAGGGCATTTAGGTGCTAACATATGAATGGTTTGTATTGATTGACACCTTTTGTAAACAATTTCATTCAAAAACTTTAATTGGTTTTCTATTGAAATCATTTTGTCAATATCTTTTTCTTCCTTAAGTTTCAAATTCGTTATTACCTTTGTTTTCTCCTTGACAAGACCTTCGTAATGTGACTTTGTTAAAAGACTATGTTTGACTAACTCATCGTGTTTCTCTTTGACAACAATAATTTCATAGGCTTTAACTTTTAAACCTTCTTTTATGTCAATGTCTTTTTGAGCTAATAGTCCTAGAGTTTCATTTAACTTACGTTCAAGTTTTTCATAGTCAACCGTATGATCATTAAAGGCCTTGTACCTCTCAAACTCAGTCTGTTTGTTTTGAAGTGCAACTAAACAACTATCCCGAATACTATTAGACTCCCCTAGGGTTCTACTAGTCTCTTCAAGAGCAGATTTGCACTCTTTCAATTCTTGAGTCAATGGTGCGTTTGCTTTCTTTAATTGCTTTTGAATATTTTTATTTTCATCTACATCAAGTTTTAAATTTGCAATTAAATTAGCAAGCGCAACACGCTCATCATCACATTCTACATCATTTTGGTCATTCTGGATATCATTATCACACATATCTGGTGAATCAAGAATGACATTACTATCAACCGTTTCATTGGCAAACACATCATATCCAGTATCGTATTGTACCTGTTCTAATGGCTCAGAATCAGTGCCTGAGTCTGCATTATGAACCTCCTGGATCTTTGCCATATAGCTGTAATGTACTTCCAACTCTTGTTCATCTATTTCTTCATCCGTGTCTGCTATCCAGTCAAATTGCTCTGCTTGAAGTTGAACACCTTTCTCAGCTTGTTTACACAACAACATCTTTTCCTTGTGATATGTGGAGTCTTTAACCCGTTTTGGCTTCCTGCATTCCTTAGCAAAATGACCAAATTCCTTGCAGTTAAAACACTGTATCCCAGACTGTTGCATTACTTGTCCACCTACAGTTTCCCTAGCCCTAGCAACAGTCATTGTCCTCTGATTCCTAAACTGTCCAGACTGATTGTCATTCTTGTATCTTGGAGTAGTATCCACATTCTTATTTCTGGTGTTTGAGGAAGTTCTGAGGTTGTTGTTGGTAGGCTTGTAGAGTTTCTTGAAGTACTTTGCAATGAGAGCCAAATTTTTCTGCATTTCCTTATCCTTCTGAGCTTGTTCAGGTTCGCTGTCTTCATCAGAAGGTGACTCAGATGGAGGTGTAATTTGCTTGGCTATCTCTTTGCCTTTGTGTCTTGTAGTTGCATGAGATCTGGTTGAAAGTGAGGTTTTGATGTTGGTGCAGATGATTTGTGAGACTTTGATGTTTGATAATATGGATCTTGATATGGTTGAGCAGTAGCAACAAGTGCTAATGGGTTAGCATACTTGGCTATTCTTTCAGCACGGAGTTCATTAACTTCCTTCTGATATTGTTTGAGAATGTCAAAGAACTTGTGATATGAAACTTCATCCAACTTGTGTTGTTGCTTGACAATTGTTACAAACCTTGACCATTCTGGTTGAAGTTGTTGAAGAAATTAAACATTGACTTGCATTTTATCAACTGTCAAATTGTTTCTGATCATTTCATTCATCAGCTTGTAAAACCGAGAGTAGTATGACTCTATTGATTCTCCATTGTGAGAGGTGAATTTTCCAAACTCCCAAAATAAGTTTGTCTTGACATCTTGAATGTTAAGGGATTCACCTTGTTGTAGCCTTTCAATAGCTTCCCATATTTCATGAGCTGTATTGCACGCATCAACAGTGAAGTATATTTCATCTCCAATTCTAGTCAATATCATATGAATCGCTTCCTTTTCTGATTTAAAATAAGCTTTATTTGCAGGAGACATGTTCAAAATTGTCTCAACTGTTGTGTGTTCAGGAACTGCTGGAGAATTTTCTGTTGCAGGCACAGCTTGTATTACGATAGTAGAAGGAATATAAGGACCTTCGAGAATGCATTTCCTTAAGGCATCACCATTTGTTTTTGTATCAATGTACCATAAGAAACGTGATCGCTATTGTGCATATCTTCCCGTTGCAAGCATTGGTAGACGATCACTTGAACCAGCTGCCATGATGTTGTTATGCATTTGACTGTTAGTTGTGGAAGTTGTGATTGGAGTTGTCATGACGAAAGATTTGTTAAATTATGAAGTGAAAATGATTTGTAGGATCTTAAGATGATAAAATTGTGTTGTGGTTTTGTCTTGATGTTACAGTTTCGATTAACAAATTCGATTAAAGAAATCCAGTAACAAAATTCGGTAACAAACTCAAAACTTTTGTTTGACAGGTCTAAGATCAAACTCGGACGAAACTTCTCGGATAGAAATCTTTCTTGAGTAAAAAAATTTATCGGGCAATTAGATCTCGGACAAAGCGATTTTCGGTGAATTCTTTTCTCGGACGAATCAATTCTCGGATAGAACTTGAAGACAATTTTGATCAAAATCAATGAAAATTACAAACGAAAATTATCTAACAATTGTCCTATTACAAAATTCGATAATACCTCTCCTAACACATAACTCGATAAAACCGAGAACTGTGTATCTATTACAAATTTTATGCTAAATTCCGAGAATGAAATGAAATCCTATAACATAATTTTTGATAAAACCAAAAACGTGTGCACTATTACAACTCTTATGCTAATAACCGAGAACTATGTAACAAAATATCCTATTACAAAATCCGATTGACCTTAAACAATTTCAATGAAAGTACTAAAATTCGATATGACAAGATGCGTACAAATTTGATATATAAAAAAATTACACATAATCTGCCAAAGGTGGGTTTCGAACACGAGACCTACTGAAGTTCTCAACAAACAAAGCCATTACCAACTGAGCTAGGTGAACCTTTGGTTAACACAATCCCAAATTCGATAAATAAGTGTATTTTCGGAATTAAATTCGAAAGTACCAAATTTTTTGAAAAAAAAACTTAAACACCACCCACGAGATTCGAACTAGTGACCTTTTGCCAAGCAACACGCAATCAAAGCAACAAACCAACTGAGCTAGTGAAGATTTTGTGTTTATTTTCCCTAAATTCGATATAAAAGTAAAGTCGATGTACTATTTTTGCTATAATATGAAACTCGGATTGTACTTCTTTTTCGGTAAACTTTTTATCAAATTCGGAACAGATTTTTTTTCACTAAAAAACAAACCGAATTTTATAAAAACAACAAAAATGAAAGTTTAATACATCCTAAACTTTAAACAAGATAAAACCTTGAGTAGTTAGGAAAATCAAGACTCACTTTTGTAAGTTTTATAGAATTTATTGAATTTCAACACACAAGAAAAAAAGAAATTCGAACCAAAAAAAATATTAAAAAAATCACACGAACCAAAACTAAATCACCCCCGTGGCGATTGATACCAAATGTCGGAACCCAATAATCACCTTCACTTCATACTTGAATAAGAAAAATAAGATGAGAAGATAAAGAAAGAATTTTAGAGAGAGAAAGTAGAGAGAAAATGAGATGGTTGATTACCTTGCACAAAAAATACAAATGAGACCAACACCCTCTCCACACTTGGAGAGGGGTATTTATACTCAATGGGGGCTGGCCATATTAGGCTTTAATGGGCCGGGGTATTTGTCTTGGGCCGGGCTCGGGATTACAAATGGGTTTAAACCCGATACTAGTACAAGATTAGCTTACGATTACGAGCTCGTTTACCCTTCTAGCCTATTACTACATAAGTAAGATAAAGACCAAGATTGACTTAATATTTGAGGCTAACATTATTGTTGGCGACAAATAATTTGTGAGTCCCTAAATGAATAGATCTTGTAGCCTATGAAGGATGATAGTCAAACTGTATAAATACAACTGACTATAAAGAAGCACTGATTATGAATACACTATGTTGATGCGAAATCTCAACACAAGCACTAAGAAAAACAATGATGAAAACTAATAATAACTTCTATTAATCTGCTTTGAACAATTACAGATTAC